>JAUBNQ010000023.1:5991939-6015722 GCA_032353495.1 Ctenopoma kingsleyae
CCCCCCAATGGGACTGTGTCTTTATGTAGCTGCTGAATTTGTTCAAAGCAGCATCTGTATTGATCTGATAAAATAGTTTCTATTCAAAGAGGATTAGGTTTGAATACAGTCTTTTTTAAAGCTTTTGTTGGCCTTGCGTCCACGCTATTCACAGTGCAGCTAGTTACAGTTGTTTTCCTCTAAGCTTCTGTGCTCTGCCTCGATCTTTTGTTGTTACTCGCGGTTGACAGCAAATTTGTGTAGGTGTAGTTTTGGAGAAATTGCTCACCACCATTTCCTTTACTGGATCTGTCTGCTGTTCACTCTTAAGAAATGTTATTAGCTTGGTAATTTGCCACAATTTTTAGTTTGTGTTGGTGTCTTTATTGATTATGTTTTTTTTCTTTTGTAGAGCAAAAACACTTCTTACACGTCTTAAACCATAAAGATTAAATAAAGCTTTTATAGCATGTGCAATATAGACCTGAATGTGTAACTAAGATGGGATCTTTGACCTCTCACATGACAATCAGTGTTTGATGTTTATGGGTGATATTTACTTGAAAATGTATTTTTTCTTTTAATTACTTTTTTTTCAGAGGCTGTTCGTAAATATTTTTAAACATCTACATGTAAAGAGATGATCCAAATGAATGGGTCTGGCCTGGCTTCCTGTTTTAAGGCCTTTCTGATAAATAGCAGGCTTGGTTATTCTCTCAGCATGAGGCTCTAATAAGCCCAGGGACACTGTCAAGACCCAAAAGAGAAGCTCGATTTAAACCAATCTAAAGGAGCAGGGAGCATGATTTACGATGTAGGACTGACTGCAGTGCTGCACCTCTCCTCCAGACCCCCCTCTGTAGCCAATCAAAGCCAAAACACTCAACACTTCCTGCCTGGGCTGAATGCGGACCCTATGTGGTACTGCTGCCTGCACTGTTGTCACTGCTTCTAATCTATTTGATTGATTATGAGCATAATCCCTGCATTTTGTCTTTGCTACAAGAAGGCGCAAAAAGGCTAAAAAGGCTGTTAACCATTTCCTGTGTTTTTTATGTTTGATTTCTTTTTCTCACATTATATTTTATTACATATTGACAAATTATGATTACCATAAAGGTCATTTTTGGGTAAGCCAAGCATGTGATTTGCAGTTGTCACACAGAGTGATTTATGTTGCAGGCCAGGGTTACAACATCACTCTCTATGCAATTCAAGCCCTACATACTGTATGTTGAAGTAAAGCATCTGTCTTCATATGAAATATGCTCTTCTCCCTCTCTCACAGGGTTTCATTTCTATCATTGAAGCTAGCAAGTACAATACTAGAGCCTTGAGGAATATGTCAAAATGCAGATTGTATTTTCACATGCCAAGTAAAGTATGTTTCTCTTTTCTCAGTTGTGTCACACTGGTCTTCCACAGTAGTCATGCCCTTAAGGTGATGCCAACTTAAGTCTACACCACATAGCCATGCAGCATGGACAACATCTGACTTTTGTTCACTCCAGAGCTGAACTGTGTTGACACAAAATGACTTCTGACAGACAGTGAGAAAAGCAGAAGGAAGGCAGTGTGTTATCAGGCCAACATAGGAAACCATCCACTCAGAGTGATAACACAGAAAACACATTCGCATCAGACAAACTGCCTCATCCCTGGCCTCCTACTATCTCCTTTCCTTCTCTTCCGCACGTCCTTTGAAAAAAAAAAAGTTTGGATTTGCTAGCCTCTGTGCTGGAAATGAGGTTGGAAGAAATTCAAGTTCTGGAAGAGAAGAGAAAGTCTCTTTGTCTGGACAGATAAGGTTTGAGGGGTGAAGAGGAGCCTTTTGTGAATTTGAAAACCACCACAAACTGCTTGAGGAGAATTTTTTTTCCATTAACTTTCAAGCAGAGTTAACATACAGAATGGCTCTCTTGGGTGAATACAAACCCCGCTGAAATATTGAATTTTGAGAAGCATCCACTTGTCACCATCTTATTGAACATGGATGTGCACATATGTACATGTTAATGTGAAACTCATCTTTAAATTAGATTAATTTTAGAAGTCCCACCTGCGTATGGCTCAATCACCAGGTGTTGTTTTAATGTTAGGACGAGCAAACTAAAGTAGGTTGGTGGCGTTTAGCAGCACTTGATTGGTGTCATTCGACAGTGTCCAACTGCCTGTCATGCAGCAGTCTACAGACTCAATATCTGTAACAGTGGGGAGGCACTCAGACATGAAAGCAGCAGTATTAAAATGCTTCTTTAAAAAATGGAACAAAGTCACTCAGCGTCTGATGTCTTAAGCGGATTGAGAGAAAATCCATCTGCCTTAATGTCAGCTCAGCTGTCTATGAAGTATAGTGAGTAGTAGGCTTTGTGGATGGTGATGTTAGTGACGAGTGGACTCAAGCTGACAGTGAGAGGTGATAGGAGCGGAGGGGGTGAGCAAAGTTTTTGTACGGTGATACGCGCAGTTTAAATTGAGTGCGTGGCTTACAGGCAAATCAGAAGCACAGGTGTGGCTGAGTGATTGGGGATGTGACGCCTAAATTCTGCTCTCTCAAGGAATGAGGATTTTAATTGCTTGTGACAGAGAGACATGACAACCTCTTTGCTTGCTTGTCACCGTGACTGTGCGTTACAAAGCTTATGGAAAATGTGGAAGCAGTGACACATTACACTCATCATTTACATGTGAGTCATCAGTGTGAGCCTTTAAGTGCAATCTTGATTTTATGTGCACCCGCCTAAAACATGTGTGAGTGTGATTGTAGCCAAGGGCTGAAATAAACCTCACAGCCACCATCAGCCATGACAACCTAATACATGTAATAAATAATGATACAAATGATTTTTTATCTCTAATTTGCCAAATTAAGCCCAAACAGTTAGTGCATTATGTGTGTGTTTGGGTAATGTATTCACAAGAAAAACACAACAACCAGAAACACAGAGGAGAGAGGAACTGTTTTCTCAGCTGTCTTTAGCAGTTGGAACGGAGTAAGCAGATTTTTTGCCAAGGAACCGAATGCATTATTGGTGCCAATGCAATATGCATGTTTTGTTAAAGGAAATGTAATTTTCCATTCCCCTTGCTGATTGCACTTAATGCAACCTGCAAAGTGATGGTGATTTAATTGAATCTCTGAATGTGAGTAATTTAAATCAAGGAGCAGATTAATCTGTGGCCATTATAATATGTTATGCAAATATTTGCCATTAAAAGCTTTTATTAATGAAATCCCCAGGAAGTAGTTGTCATACGAAGGCAGAGGGAGCCAGTAAGAGAAGAAAATGTTCTTAATGTATAGGAAAAATGTGGTGATTTACCAAGCTTTTGTTTGTATTCAGAGTATTCATATGAATCTGCTGCACATAAAGCAGCATAAATCACATAGAAACCTATGTGAGTGCATTTTTGCTTTCCTTACATATGCATGAGTTACACTGCCATGCATAAATAAGTCGATAATTGGCTTTATATTGACATTCTTGTATAAGTATTCCTAAATCTTACAGTACAGCTTATTTTAAATTCAAATCAACTGAGTACAAGGAGCAGATATGCTAACAGCATGTGATGGGTGTCCTGCTGTAAGTCAAGCCTAGTGTATAATGTGTGTTAATGTTAGCTGCACCTCCTGGGCTACTCAAGCATAGGGCTGAATTTTCCCTCGGGTATCACCAACTTATTTCTGCCATCCTTTGCACAATCAACCGTATGCTGATGCATTATGTTTTTCATTATCTGTTACCACTTTTTTTCTTCTTTCTCGCTCACTCACACCTCCCACAGTGCTGGACAGCATTTAACAGGCCATTGTGATTAAAAGAAATGTCAGTGCATTCATTAATAATTCCACCGAGGATACCGCTGTGCTCACTGTGCTTTTTCAGTCATATCAGGCATCTTAGAAATGTTCGATTGTTGTTTCACGTGTTCGACCTCTTACTTCTTTCCTCTTACTTTATGGGTTTACTCTCAATAGATAGCTCCTTACAGCTCGTTGTTCACTCTCTCTCTCTCTCTTTTTTATCCCTCCTGTCCACCACTACTTCTCCTTTGCTGGGGGGGATGGCCACAGCTGGCCAGACATACAGGCAGGGCTATGCCTGAGGGAGTCTATACAGCTGGCAGATAGTGAGGTGCAGTAGTGGATGTTGGGGTGAGGAGGGGGAGGGGTTTGGGAACAATGAATGGGTTTCATGTTGTGCTGTGGATTTGAAAAAAAACCCCAAAACAAGCATGATAATATATTTCAGAATCTGAAAATGTATTCCTAAAAGATTTATTATGAGGTACGTTTTCACATACGTTAAATTTGTCTGGGTGATACAAAACTATGACATTATATAAGAAAATGGGAAATAATAAAAAATACAGTTTTAGTTTTACAATAGGGGTAAAGGCTGGGTCATCAAGAAAGTGGCATGAAAGTGAAATTCAGGATCATATGTGTGAAATATGTGCTATTGGACTAGTTGGTGAACTGCTGTAGCTGCATCCGCTAACACATTCAAGATGGCTTGCAATTGGTCGAGAATGTGAATTTGCATATTAGAGATCTTCAATCTCATCTTTATAAATTTTGCTGCAACATTTTGCAACCTGATCTTGGTTTCTCTAACCAATGACCATTTCTTCTAACTTTAACCAATAGTTTGGTTGCCTGGATTTAGCCATTAAGTGGTATCAGGAATAGTTTTTCAGTCATTTTTCAACACACATCTTTGGGTTGTTGTGGAAGGACCTTTTTGTATTTATGTAAAATGTGTAAAATGTTATGCTCTATTTAAATTAAAATAATCAGATTAAAAAATTAATCTGTACAGTAATTCTTAAATCTTAAATTTAAGCCAGCTATGAACTACTTGACTGTATTTTCTCATGTCAATTCTTGTGAGGACACTGTAAAAATGCTGTTTGTGTCAGCCATGTTCTCTCCTCTCTGCTGTTTCTGGTTTGCACATCTCAGTTGGGGTTTAATGAAACACGTCTTTGAGCTGTGAGTCAGGGAGGCATCTATTAATATGTTATTTTATCCATTCTGATCCTCCATTGTCAGGCAGAGAAACAGGTCAGTCAATTGCACTGGCTTGCAGAAACAACACTGACGGCAGCAGCTAGAGGTGGATATAAACAGGAAAAAGCAGTCAATACCCTGCACTGCAGGGAAATTGCATTTCCGCCATGTTGTTAAAATGTTAATTTATCCAAAAATGTAGTTAGAAAGACAGGTATTCTACACATTTAGGTTACAGTAGTAAAAATATGTGTTAGTTTGGATTCAAGTGAATTCGAGCAATCTTCCCGAAAAGCTAAATGCTACAGGTACGTCAGTGAAAACTGTAATTTGTATCACAGTGATTGCTTCCTCTAGAAGATGATCAGCACGTTCAGTAGTGTAATTTCTTCTCAGTCACAGAAAGTTCGAGAGAAAGACAAAAATGCAGTGAACTATTTTTCAAACCAATAAATCAGAAGTCAAAGTACTGTAGGTTTATACACAGAGAACATTTCATATGCAAGGCAGTTAATGTTTCTTCAAAACATTAAAGTTTACATCATCATGAAACACCCTTCATCATAAAGATAATACTGGAATACATGATCATAGTCACTGCAGGAGGGCTAACAGCCAGCTGAATGGTATAAGACATCTATAGAGTCATGACCCTATTTTCTTTTTGAACTGCACCACCGGATACAGTTTGCTCAGTTTTCATGGCATTTCTGATGAAGAATGGATGTCAGACATTAAGGCAACATAAACAAAGTTTAATCTTCAAATCCATTTTTGTTACTGCTTGTGGTTCCTCAGTAACCATTCACAATAAAATTAAGTTAAATTATTCAGTACATAGCTCTCTTTATATTATGTTAAAGTCTGAGAAGTACCCATTCCAAATCCCCAGTCTAGTTTTTCTAACAGCTGCCCTGATTACATGTGACTCTTCATTTCTCCCTGCTGTTTCACATTAAAAGCATTCAACTGTTGGAACATGTAATGGCTTTTATTGTGAAGCAGACACGCGGTGATTTTGTCAATTAGATAACTGTAATTGGTAATTAAAAACACTTATATTTTAGAAACAGAGAGAATCGCTGTATGTTTGTGCCCATTTTGCCATTAGAAGAAGTATAATATATTTATACTGACAGTGAAACAGTAGATCAAGTAACAACTGACGTAAGTAGACACGTAAACATAAAACCACTTGTTGAGAAGAAGTCATTATGGAAACACAATGAGCACCTTCTCTCCCCATCATCTTTTCTCCATATAAGTAGACTGTACTGTTTCACTTTCTGTAAATAGCCAAAGGGTCACAGTGTCCCTTCGTGTGGTGGACCTTCATACATATATACATATATATGTGTGTGGAGGAGATAGGGACCTGGTGCAGGCTGGAGAGGTTGGAGTCAGCGTCACAGAAAAGCCTTTGTTCACCGCCTGCTGCCACGCTCTCAGCTGGAATTCCATTTGTTCCCTCACCAGAATGAAATGGCATTGATTGTTGGCTCAGATGTCTGGCAGGAGGGAGGGGCTGGGAAACAAGGAAAGAGAGAAGGGGATGCAGAGAGAAATGAAGAAATAGACAGATGGACAGGGAAAGAGACAGACAGTCTTCAGATACTAACAAAAGATGAGAAGAAGGCAGGAAAAAAGTGAGTCTTCTGCAAATCTATGATAGGACTTAAAAGGGAGAAGAACAGAGAACGAAGGAAAAATGTAGGATAAAAGAGGGGAAGCCGGGCAGCAGTGCCATGTAAGCAGGTGGTATCTGTGGCAGGCACATCCTCAGATCTTCCTCAGTGGGATACCTCATCAGCATTCCTACCTCAAATTTAACTATCATCAGAGAGTGGAGGAAGAGAGGCACCTGGTTGCTCAGAGGGATTAAGTGCTTGCTGTGTACTCATGACATTGTAGCTTTGAATCTGGCAACCTTCATCAAATACTTCCTTCTAATTTTCTTGCAACAGAAAGAACAGTCAGCAAATTGAATTTGCATTCAATAAAGTGGATTTTTAAAAATTAAATAGAACCAATATTGTTCTAAAAGTTGGCTTCAGATTAGTATTCTGTGCACAATTAGTGGAAGTGAAAGTGCAGAAAACAGCATAACTGAACAAATGACTGAATTAAGTGCTTTTTAATCAAAGTGACTATTTTCAAATTAAAAAGAAAAAGCTATTCAGCTGACACAAAAATGTATATAAAATATTTAGCTGCAGCTTCATAAAACAATGTGCTTTTCATTTGGGGCTAGATTTCTTTTTTGTTTTGCATTTTCTGGGTCTTCTTTTTCTTTCTGATCTATACAATTTCTGACTAGTGCTTTGATCATAATACATAAAGTTGCCATCACAGTGAGCCCTCTGCTCTGCCAGAGCTCACTGTCTGCCAGCTGTATTTCCCCAAACAACATTATGTTCCCTATAAAACTTTAAGGCCTGGACACTTCCCTGCCAACCATTAGAAGATTTTTTTTAAACAACAGAAGACGACTGAATACTCAGCCATCATAAATCACAGTTTTGAAATGCGTTGTATCTCTCCTTAACTCAGCATCCTCCCTGCTGTAGCTCATACTGTAATACAAGCTCAAAGACTCTCTCTGGGGAGACATATTTTGTTACATTTTTGTAAATGGGAGAGGCAAATTCAGCTGAGCTTTGAAGATGTCCTATTGCGTATGGTTTTATATGCAGGCAGCACACCTGTGGGTGTTGCAGCTTACAGAAAACATGCAGCAGGGAATTCTATAGAAAAAAGGCCTGTATATAGGACATCAAAGCAAAGTGGTCAAATGTCTGCAATGGAAAGTGCACATCTGCCTTTAAAATGCCATACTGTTTCTCACTCACTTCTTCTCTGTATCTCTTTTTTTTTAACTTCCTTTACTCCCTTGTTTCTTCTCTCTGTCTGCCCGTCCAGACTATAGTGTTTGTCTCCACTTTTCTCCAGGGAGATACGCTTGACATGCCGCGGGGTAAAGGGAATTTGTTCTACACATCAAGTATGCATCATACTGTTGTTTCTTTTGGGCACCTCCATAAAATGTGGCACAGACACAGAAGCTCATACAGATTTACTGCAGTGTCACCATTCAGTTTAGTTTAGATGAGTGTTTTGCATAGTCTCCAGTTAATGGACTGAGCAGGACCAATAGTGCTATGATAGATTTGTTGTGCTACTGGTTTTGTTGGACATATAACTGTCCAGTGATGGTATTAACAGAGCAATAAGTCACAGGCTCAAGTAGTCAACACACATCCTGTCAAACAACCAAGCAACTTTATGTACTTTGTGTTCACTTCTATCTAATCTGACAAGTCATGTGCATCTTTAAATGAGTGAACAACGTGTGTGTGTGTGTGTGTGTGTGTGTAAACTTCCACATATTCTGCGTATGGAAGGCTTGGATCTGTAAGAGATTTGAAGAAAAGCAGAGCACCTCATTACACTGAAAAAGAGAAAAGGAACGCGTGATAACCTGATGACTGCTTAGAGAAGGAGCATTTTCCCCAGTTGGAACAGCGCCTGAGACTGTATAGATTAATAATGAAGTGTGCCTTTATAATTCTGCTGACTCCATGAAAAACAGTATGGCTGCATCTGTGGTTTTGGTAATTTATCTTTCAGTTTTTATCTAGTTTTTCTTGGGGGGGACAAGAGAAGGTTGGAACAAAAGTAATGAATGAAAAAAAAAAATAGGAAAAAAGGTTGGTCGGGATGTTACAAGGTCAGTTCCATTAAGAACGCCTCAGGATGAATGTATGACCCGGTGCTGCTGGGCATGTTGGGGTGTGTCTTTCATCAATCACCAGCGCTTATGTTTTGGCCATGACACAGGAAGCAGAGGGGACCTGATTTGATTATTGCCATATTTCTATGAATGACAGATTTCAAGAGAAGACCCATAAAAATGCTCTGGGTTTTATTACCAGCATCTTCAGGCGTAGAGCAGGAGGCTATTTCTTTTAAAATATTTTTTCTTACAAAGAAATATATAGCTTATTTTGAAAGTATTTGATCTCATAAAAAGAACAAAGCCAGCAATTAATGTCTTGAGTATTTTTTATGAAGGCCACCACTTATTCCTCTGTGCCACAGAGCTTCATTGTTGCCTTAAATCTATTAAAAACACACATTTATTTCTAACTATGAAGGAATACAACTTCTTAATACAAAAATATTATAATATACTTACTTACACAGAAATATGTATAGATTAACAACTGAAAATAATCCCTACAAAATACACTATTTACTGCTGGTTGACGATGCAGGAATTCTAATGCATAGAAAATACAATTTGAGTATTTGATTTTCAGGTTGACTCTAAATTGCCCATAGCTGTACGTGATATGTCAGCCCTGTGATGGACCGGTGACCTGTTCAGGGTGTGCCCCGCCTCTCGCCTAAAAAGCATTCCAGCAACCCTTGAGAAGAAAAGTGGTTGGGATGATGGATGAATGTATTTTCATGTTGTTTAAAAGCCAATTTCAAAATATGTAAATGTAACTAAAAATAGACAGCAGTTAAGCAATTATTTTTTACCTTAGTTGTCAAAGTGCAATGCATTGCCATCACTATGTGGCACAAGGGCATTTCCTACTTCCAAGCATAATGTGTTGCATTTTATGGCAATTAATGTTGGAAATTTGACCTGCAGACTGCTCTGAACTGGGTGCCATCACATTTTATGTGAAGCTTCCAATATAAGAATAGAACAGGAGATTTGTTCTCATTTACAATTTAATTTAATTCCTTAGTAAATTCAGTTGCCAAGTGCTGGACTTGTGTCATTATTCTTCTCTGCTTGCTAACAAGTTATAGAGTAACACATCCTTCCCTCTCCACTCTACCACCCAGTGGAACCAGCAAGACTCCAGGGAGAAGACAACCTCTCCAATGGCCAATTACACCATTAATTGCTTATCAGATCCAATTTGGGATTGCAGTAAATGAAGCAAAGTATTCTCTGCTGTGTGTGTGTGTTTGCCTGAGAGACCGGGTTTGTGTGTCTGACTGTGTGAGGCTCAAACGCAGTGTGTTGGCCTTGTCATCCCCAATCAGTGGAATTGAAACACCTAATTGCAGGGCTCCCACTCGTTTGCCTTCCAAACCATTCCTTTGTTTGTCTAATCACACACTCTTACACACTGAGATGGATACTGCACCAGGATTTCCTTGTGGATTCACTTATACTCACTACACATAAGCACATCACTGCATACAGCTCTAATTATTTCACACTTTCTGAGATACAGATAATGGGAGATATATTAAAGGAGAGAAAAACGTATACACCTGCCCTGGGGGGAGGTGGAGTAATTGATGAGGACCATTTTGTTTTATAGCTGCTGTCATCTGTGAATATGCTGACACATTCTTTTATTAATAAAGGGGCATTAGTTTTTCCTGTAGCGCTGGTGATCAGAGGTGTAAAGTGACATTGTACTGTTGTTAAAGTAAACCTATTTCTTTAAAAACTACACAAATAAAAGTAAAAAATAACTAATTTCAAATTTACTTTGAGTAAATCTTACTTTGTTACTTTTTTTTTCTCTAGGACAGTGATTCTGAACAAAGTACTGTTTCCTGTTGTAGCTTTTGGGCAACAACTTGATCAAGAACCCTAGCTAGGTCAGCAACAAGCTCAAGTAGCCTAAAACAGCAACATGTTAAACTTGTTTTAATTTATATTAAAGACAGAGCAGACACAGAAAGTGTCACTTTGTCAATCAACAAGGAAGCTCAGCTTGTTGAGACGTCATGTGACTGACATTAATGAAACATTTTTAAACAGGATTAATGCAGCAAAACTACTGTAATGAGAGTAAATGTAACTTGTTACTTCCATCTGTGCTAATGATGGTGGATATCTTTGACAAGATTAGGTCCTCTCAGTTTGTCTTTCCCTGGTGTTTGATTTGATCTAGTTCTTCTAGGCTTTTGCCCTCTTTTCATTCTTGTTCGACATTAACTTTAATTGATCTCCTTCCTCATCCACTATGTAACCCACCCAAACTGTAGTTAACTATGCAAAGATTAGAGTAATTGGAGCAGAGCAGGTAAGGAGCTGAGTCTCTCCTGGCAGAACACACATGGAGACCATGCCATTATTTCACTTATTACCAAGGTGCATGGATGGCAAATTGAAAAGGTTTAAACTCCAGCAACAACTGAATTTAGCAGTTATGTCTCTGATAAGTCACATAGTGAGAGATCATACAAAACATGCAGGTTGTTATGCTTTCTAAGCAATCTGTGTCAGTGTGTGGGCATTTGGATCAAGTCTGTACTTGTGAAAAGGTCAAACCTCCAACAACTGTCATGATCTGACTCTCGACTTCCTGCTCAGAGACTTTTACTATGGAATCCTAGCTCCACTTTCTCCCTGTGAGCACTACACTTCTGAATTTCTTTTTTTTTTTGTTTCTTGCTCTTTTGAATAAACCTCTAAAATCCTCCTAATGTGTCTGGCTGCATTTCTGGGTCACATTAACAAAATACCTTACAGCAACACTTGCAGTAGCCTATATGAAACAACTTTATTATTAGACCAAAGCATTTCAACCCTTCATAAGGGTCTGTTAAAAGTACAAGCACATTTGTTTGTAGTGTCCAGTGCTTTGTAAGTTGGTTTTGGAGTGCACCATAGTTACCAGACACCTAGCAGGTTAAATAGGGCTCTGCGCCATAGCACATGTGTATTTCTCCCTCCCTGTTAACCAAATATGGTGTCACCTATGTCACTAGACCTTGTTATGGGCTACATCTTGTTATATCATGGTGTTAGCTGGGGGAAAATAACGGACAACTTGAGGCGAACACGTTCACCTGAGGCTAAATCACCTACTGAATCACCTACGCTTGCTGTGCTGCTGGGTGTCAGGATTGAAGAAATAATGACGCTAATTTGAAGCTGCTACTGCCAGTCAAAAATGAAAAAAAAAAAAGCACTGGTTAAATGCAATAAAACAAAAGGATCAGCCTGAGGTGATTGTAGTACAAACTCATAAATAAGTATGTCTAAATGTTTGTCATGTCCACTTGATGTGAATCACAATTTGGAGACCTAAGAGGCGTAACATCTGGTGAACTTTGTAAGCACACTGTCTATGTCGGGAATGGTCGGCTATAAAAGTAGCAGTAACAGTAACAGCAGTAACAGACAATATAAATTCAAATTATATAAAGTATGTGCTATTAACACAGGCATTTTTGATGATCACCTCAGTCAAATCCTTTCTCTTATGATTTAACCAGAATTGTTTTTGTTCTGTCATCCAGCAAGACAACAAGATGACATCTTTGCTAGGTGATGCATCCAATGCCATAGTTACACTGATCATCACTCAGTGTGCGTGTAATGTTTGGGAAATCTGGTCCAATGGGTTAATGATAACTTTTTTATGTTCTCGTGTTCCCTGACAGTGATTCCAGAGTATGTATGTGCATACAGACAAACAGACAGACAGACAGACAGACAGTACTTTGCAAATTTCAAGAGATTATTGGCCAAAGACAACATGACCATATACCAACTAATCCATCTCTCATGTGTGTTTCTCTTTCCTTGGTTACCTTTTATTTTTGCTTGTGTTTTTACTTTTTCATGGAGACGTGATCCAAATACTCACATGCACTGCTTGGAAAGCATAATAACCTTACAGTTTATATCATCTCTCATCATCTCTCATTTGAGACTTGTCAAGAGATTTAACCACTGATGTATTCAGGGGTGTTGTGTCAATTTCTGATAGAGTTTGTGATTGATTTATTTTCTCAGGGAAACCAAATCGATAGAAATCTCATTAAGGTAGTAGGTAAAGGTCATGGCAGATGTGTAAATGAATGCTCCAGTGGTTATTAACACACTCTCTATATAGTTTCCAAAGTGCATAGGTGACATATGCACTGAGTGTTCAATGATGCAGAGCAACTGGATTATTTTAAAGACTGAGTGTTCAGGTTAGAGTTTTGTTGTGTTGTATAATACTGTCCACTAGTGCACAGCACAGTTATTTGCTCACAGTTTCACTCAGTGATTTATTCATATGAAGTACTCTGTATACACACCATTTGGCTATGTTGCATGGACTCATTCTTATCAGGATTGGTTTAATATTATTTTCTGAAAATCAAATGCTTGAGTTATTTTAAAGATGAGATCAACAATTTTAAAGATGTACATTAATGCTGTAAAAATCTACATGGTGAAGGGTTCCCCTTGCAGTGATGAACATGTAGAATCGTCACCTGACTCTGCAGTTCCTCTGATCCTCATTTTATCACATTTAAACTCATTCTCTTGGTTTTATGGGTCACAATTTTTCTGTTTTGGTATAGTCCCATGGCTCTCATAACCTTGTTTCCTGCTACAACAGGTGGCTATTTTCTGCAAAAACACCTGTGATGCATCCACTGTATACTAACACCAAACAGCAGACTTACTGTGTACTGATACACTATGACGATGATTTGCGAGTCATCTAAATCTGATTAACTGTTCACTATTGGGCAAACTACTGAGCATACATTATTGATTAGTTAGTGATTAGTTAGTGATTTGGAGATAGTCATTGTCTCCAAGCAGCAGAACAGATGCTCATAATGTTTTTCTCAGTGACTCAGACACTGAAGTAATTATAATATTGTATACTATAATATACTGTATTATAAGAATATATAATGAAGTCAAAATTAAAGAATCTCATTATCGGTCTATATTAACTTCACTTAAGCTGAACTAAATAAGCTGACACAATGATATCCAAATATTATGTTAAGCAGACAAGTGTTGTGCGTATTGTATTGAGGGCAGTGAAGAACTATGCATAAACACGTGAAGAGCTTCACCTAATTTGTGTTGTCTTTCTGTGCATTCCTTTTAGGAATAGGAATAGTTAAAGAGTGAAAACTTTCATCAGGTGCAGAAATGAATAATAACGTGTTAACAGGAGACTTTGCTTACACCTTATGATGAGTAATGATGTGGCTGCCTTGGGTTTAACAGCTTGTTCTTCTGCTTACAAGAGCACAGAATGAGTTATTTGGTTAATTGGTTTAAGCTTTGGTCTTTTTGTGTTCATAAAATCATTTCCTCATGTGCTTCAAAAATGTGTTATTTGTTTAATCTAAGATGACACAGTTTACATATGTGTGAATGTGAGTGTAAATCTGTATAAACTGATGAAAGACTGGCAGCCTGCTCAGATTCACTGTTATACTGTAATAGACTAGATAGTGACCCAGAGAATAAATAGCAATACAGTGACATAGAAAATGCATAGATAAAGCTGATTGTCAAAAAGCTCCATTTTAGAAGAAGCAATACTGTTTTCTAAGGTAAGTACGTTGAACACACTTAACTGTTTTATCAGTTGTTCAGATACTACAGGGATTCAGCAAATGCGAGAAAATAGCAGGAGCTGGCACTTAAATGCAGCTATTGTGCTTCAAGGCAAGACTGCTTTTCACTTTTTTGAAGTGTGTGGCTGTTCGTACAGTATTGATATTATGTCTTAGTCTTTCATTTCTTGTAGAAAATGCGCTGAAGTCTCCGGGGGAGTTCAGCGTGTTTTCAACTGTTAAAAGACCCTGGCCCTCGATAAGTCCCAGCGAACCCTGCGATTGTATGCCTGAGGGGACGAATATTTCCCAGGCTCAATCCTCCTAAAAGAGAGTGTTTGGTCAAGAGCTGTTACTTATTCAATTCCCCTACCTCCTTGCCTACACTCATTTCCTTTCCTCTTTGGTGTGTCTCTCAGTCTCTTGCTCCTGTGGCAATGTGACAAGTGAACAATGATTCATATGCAGTGAGTGCAGAGTGGAGCCTATTTCACATGTCTTGTGAGTCCCACAGAAGTCACCCAGTCACCCACACATCCTATCTTACAACACCCTCTCACACACACATACTCACTTTGCTTTGGGATAGTTGTGAATTTTATTTCAGTGGTGTGAAGCCGGGAGCATATGAGGGGACAGACAGGGAGAGAAAGCTGTGATGTTTACACATCTCAGATAAATGGCCATACTGTTTGCTTTAATAACCACACTGAATGCAAGGACACATGTAATTGCTTCGATGTTGCTCTGATGGCTACAAATAATGGCGTTCTCCATGATTATGGAGTCAGTTAGATGCTGGAGGCATACACAAAGGCCCGCGTGCACAGACTCAGTGCTTGTGCACAGGGCTGTACGTGAGAATTCCCCCATCCCTTACCTCCTCTAGTTTTTGTCTGTGTTCTCACCCCAAGGGCCTGATTTAGATGAAATGTCACTTTTAATGGAAAATTTGATGGACGCAAAACAACAGCTTGGAATATTGCTTGCGTAAGTAGCAGTAAGGAAGGCAAGTGCCAGGGCAATGTCAGCAGCAGCAGTTGTTTCTCTCTTGATTGTACTCTTTAGGAATTCATTGGTTGCCTGTATGATATTAGTGCTATAGCAAATGTAGCCCCCAGGCAGGCAGGGCAGCCAGCACACTGCTACTCTTTATAGATGAGGGTAGCCATGATGAAATGCATTTGCAGCCCAGCTCTGTTGTAGACTAAAAGTGGAACAAGCTGAGGAGGAGTGGACATTGGTGATAAGTGCCACAATCTGCCCTTTCTTCTCTTGTTTTCATCTCGCTTACTTCTTGTCTTAATTGGTTTCATATTATGAATTTGTATGAGTTGCACATTAATGAGACACAAACCACCCTGGCAAGCCAGCATTATTTTTTGCTCGATTGGCTTCAGTATTGCAGGATTGCTGATGAAACATTTCACTTATGACTCTCATGCAAGCAGCGGCTCTCTACATCAAACCAGTGGGTATTTCTTAATGTCAGTGGTGCAGCAAATGATCATGACACACCACGGGTGACTCGAAGACCTCCCTTGGACACCATTTGTAGCATTGCAGATATTAGCCTCAGTATCATTTATGTTGACTGTTGTGCGGTTTTGTGTTTCTATAGTAACTCTGGCCGCACAGGATTCCCATTTGGCAGCACAGTAATTAATTTATCTCTATTGATCTCTTGTATCCCTCAAGCCTTTCAGCAGGGTGGCCTGAAAACTGAATACTGCATTGTTGATTGAATGCACTGTCTATCTTCAGATGCGATCGCAAATCAGTCCCCATAGGGGAATATCTGAAAGCGGGCCAGATTATGTTCTTTCATGCTGCAGTGGTAATGATTCATTTCATCGTACAGCACACAAGTGACTGTAATTGCAGGTTTGGTACTGGGCAACAGTCTATGCCCTGTTCGTGGTCTTCTACGTTATCATGGCAGGGACTGAACTGCAAGAATAGGCACTTAGGACAGAGCATACATAGCCGGGTACAGCTTACTCCCCATATTTTGCTTCTGATGCATTTTGGCATAGAGGGGGCAAGATGCTTGAGGTTCAGATTTTTATAATAAGCTGTTTCTGCCAGCTCTCAGCGCAGTCTGACATTTACTCAGAGTAGGGCAAATAAGGATGAAGAAAAAATAAAAGAATATTTGCCCAAGGACCTTCAGCTCCCGTGTTGTCCCCCACCCTTCCTTTTTCTTCATATCTTTTCTCAGTTCTTACTTTCCGTGTATTATGTTACCTCTACACATCTTTGAAGTGGTGGCAGCACCCCGGTGTAAGAGGCTTTCAGAAATTTGGACTCAATATGCAGCCAGACTCCTTGGATCAGTTTATTAAACAATCTAAGATAGAATAGTTGTGTGGGTGATCAGAAGACTGGAAACAGTTCTGGGAAGGTAGCGCCCTCTGTGCTATTGGTCAGCACCTATAAACATTTAGGTTAATAGTGGTTTCTAACAGATTGAGGTAAGTATTGCAAATGATGGTTCTTACTGTGTAGATAGTGGAGATGAGGCTGAGCAGATTCCAGAGGAGGGAAAAGGCAGGAGCAGATGACTGAGCAGTAGCTGCATGTGTTGACAGGTACACTGTGTAGACAGAGAGCAGACCAGATGACCAGAGGCAGGTGAACAAGATGGTCGACAACAGGCGAGCAGAGCAGGTAGGTAACAGGTTGACAAGATGGCGGTGCCCAGAGGAATTAACATCCACCACATGGGCGATGCTGGTTGGTCAGAGCCTGTGCTGTTGGTAACTTCAGCAAAGAGGTGAAGTGGACCATTTTCGATAAACTATCCACCACTGTCAGGACCACTAACATTCCTCCAGAAGCTGGTAGACCACTGGCGAAATCAGGGGAAATGTGAGACCAGGGTCTTTTGGGTGCAGAGAGGCAACGCAGATAACCAGAGGAGGGTCCCAGTGAGGTCTTGACCTGGGCACAAACACAGCAGGTGGCAAAAAACTCTGAAAAAAAACCAAAAAACTGATGTCTCTGCTGACAGAGGGCCAAACTCTCTTGCAACTCTCTCACAAACTTTGTTCAGGGAGAACAGTGGCAAAACTGGAGGAAATGGGAACTGAGATGATCAAGGATGAGCAGGAGACTGTCATGACAGGCAGAAGGTGCTGGTTCATCCTGCACGACCTCTTCCACCTCCTGTTCAACATTAAGTTGAGTTATGGCAAGGTGGGAATAAAGAAGGAGGGATGTCATCAGACTCTGGGTTAAATTGTTGGAACAGGGCATCTGCATTTCCATGCAAGGTACTCCAGGTTCATATGGTCCATTAACATGATGAAAGGATGCTCTGCTCCCTCCAGCCAGTGTCTCTGTTCTTCTAAACCCATCTTTATGGCCAAAATTTCCTGGTCTCCAATGCTGTAGTTTCTCTCAGCAGGATTCAACCTGTGAGAGATGAAGGGGTCCAGCTGAACTTGGAAATGTGTGTGTGTGTGTGGGGGGGGGTCTTGCCACAGAGCTGTAGTTCTGAATGAATGCGATTGAAGTTTGCAAATCCCATAAAGCTCTGCTGCTGTTTGGGGTGCTGCTTTCTCTGGAGTGGGCCACTTACAGACAGCCTGGAGCTTGTCAGGATTCATCTCTTTGCAGAAATAATGAAGGAGACTAACTCTTTAGGGACTTCACACTTTTCTGCTTTGACATAGAGATGTTTCTAGAAGAGGTTTTTAAAAGACAGAAGGAGTGTTGGTGAGACTGAAGGGCATCACAAGGTATTCATAATAGCCTAAAGGTGAGTTAAACACCATTTACCACTTGTCTCTCTCGATACGCACAAGATGGTAGGCATTACATAGATCCAGGTTGGTGTAAATGCTGGCCCCCTGTAGTGGTTGAAATGCAAAGGAGATAAGTGGGAGAGGACACTTGATGGTTGGTTCTTGATCATCTGTAAGCAATACAGGGTTGAAGTCTGCCATCCTTTTTACCAACAAAGAAGAAGCCAGTGCCAGCAGGTAAAGATGGGGAGGGAAAAAGCCAACCTTAAACAAAAGGCAAGACAAGAGGAACACCAAACAGTAGCTGGTGTCAGGAGACTGTCGGTGAACAACAGGTTTCTTCTAATAAAAGAAGTCAGAGGAGGCAAACAAAAACAGGCAAAAAACAGACTGAGGGAGAGTCACTGAGTAGAAAAGGCTACCGTTTGGTAAAGAGACAGGGTAGACAAGTCTCCTAAATAATCCCTTCACAGGTGTTATCACTTATCTGATTACCATCAGTCAGAAAAACAGGCAGAAAGTGAAAATGTGCTATGCAGGAGATGTCAAAATAAAAGTGGAAATGAAACGAAATATAAACAGATCAACCAGGTCTCACGGCTGAACTGTGACACCTGGCTAACAAATAAAAAGACATGATCCTATAGACCTCTCCAAAACATCTCAGGGATGCAGAGTATGTCCAATGCAGTGCAGAAAATATGTTTGTATAACAATTATTTAATTTATTACCTACTTATAAAAGCAGAAGATCTCAAATCATAATAATCCCTCTGTTTCTTCACTTGTGTTTCCCACCTTAACCCTGGGTTGCAGCCCAGGAAATAAATAGCTATCAAAAGACAGGAAAATTAGAGAGATCAGGAGACAAAGCTGGGGATGAATGATAGGGACAGTAACAATACAAGACGACTCAATGGGAGACAAAAAAGTCAAACTAAAAGCAGCAGATGCAAGATGTAGATGGAAAAAAAATAATGATTGCTCACCTTATGTCAGCCTCTGTGACAGAAATGTCTTGGAAGTTTGGAGACTAGTGTTGTCATGGAAACTGATTTTTGCGCTGCTGACAGGCGGGTGTTGGATCTCTTTGTGTTTTTTCACTGGATGACAATGCCCGCCGATAAAGATGTCATCCTGAGAAAAATAGGTGTTGACCGTCAATGCTGACATTGCCTTCGCTGAAGCTGCATTGTCCTGAGCAGTCCACTGAGGATTCTAGGGGTTGGCCTGGTGTATCTCTATTTTATTTGAATTTGAAGAGTGTTTCCCACAAGGCCTGTTACGATAACATACAACGAGACCAGAGATGTGACATGTTACGAACTGTGTTGCATTGATACAGTTCTGCCTTTTGTGTTTGATACTGAGTGAGGGATGTGGAACAGCTGAGCAGTGGAGCAAAGGACAGAAATGTTGACTGTTCTCTTACTGTCAATTCACTCTTTGTAACCACACAACTAATGTACTCAAGGAGAAGTATAGTACAAGTCATTACTATTAGATCAGGATTAGATTGCTCTGTAAACCATCTATCAACACTTACACCATGAATCTTTCAGAAGAGTCAAGCTTCTGTGTTAATAATCGTCAACACCAGTAACGTATCTTGGATCACACTGCGTCCTCACTGTATTCTCACATGAGTTTGTGTGCTGGAGGCAAAAGTCCTGTTTATCATGTCCAGGCTGCTGCGCACGGGGGCTGCATTTTTAATTAAAAGTCGTATCTCTCTCTCCAACACTGGGAGGTGTGATCACTAGCTGTCACTTCAGCTCAACACAAACATGTTTATTTTTGGTCCCAGATTCATTTAATGGGCTTGTCAAAACTGATGAAAATTAGAGGAGGCAGAGGCGGCCGATAAGCCCCACTGTTATTAGATGGGCTGGAGCTGTTGTTTGTCTGCCTTAGTTTGCTCTGTGTTGACGCATAAATGCCTGTGCACGACTAGCTAGAAAATACATAACCCTGCACAACGGCAAATTCATTCCCAGACACACAAAGTCAGATGATTAAAGTTTGCTTGACTGAAACTTTTAGCGATAAATAAAAAAACTGACAGTTGTATCTACTGAAGAGTACTGCAGTATTCAGCAGTGCCTCTACATGCAGTCTGCTCGGTGTTTTCTGAAATGTAGAACAGCAGAAGTGGGAACAGACGAACTCCTGTTCTTATTCACTTGGATGCTTCCTATCTTTGTTGTCCCTCCTGAACACACAAAAGAAAGATTTTTGTGACGATCCTCTGAGGGCCAGAAAAACGATGCACCACTGCAGGATGGTGCATCAAATAAAGATGTGCATCAAAAAGTAGGACTTTTATATTTCTATCTAGAGCCACATGATGACAATTGTACATCTCCTGATCGCAAAACTAGGGCCAGAGTCTACAGTTGGGTTCAAATAGATCAGATTGTAGTTTATTGGTACTATACAAGCCTGAATTGGGGAGATGATGGAATTTTACTGCTTTCCTGCCACCAATAATGCAACACAGTTGTGTTTGCTCCACAGAGGGTGGTTTTATTGAAAAGCTTTTCTCACTAAGGTTATGCAGACAAATGACATATGAATGCAACCATCTGCTCCCTATGCAGGCTTTAGTAGAGGGCATAATTGCATAGTACTTTTATTGTGTTTGTTGTTCAAGTCAATTGTCATCTAATGAAAATGCAAATACTCCACATATGGAACATGACTGAGTCACTGAGAGCAAAGGGGGATGGAAGATTAAAGAACGGAGGAAAAATTAGAGAAAATGTTAAAAAAGAAAGAAGATAGAGGCGAAAAAGGAGTCAGAGGGAAAATGTTTGTTGTGCCTCAATATGTTCAGAGACTCCCTTTTGTTATGTTCCTCTTCCGAAACCTCTGTGAAACTCCAATAATTCATGATGTTATTTGTTATTATTTGAGGTCTATCAGACAGAGAAAGGTGTAACTAAGCGTCAGAAATGGGACTGTAATCACACTGAAAGAGAAACACCTGTAGGAACATGAAATTCAGAGCTAATGGAACATTATTTTGAAAGATTTAACTTAATGTTTCTGCATCATTGCATGACACAGAGTTTAACTATACTTAAAGGTACAGTTTTTGGAAACTTATGGTGCTATGGGGTAATACACAAGATGCTTATGTGCCCAAGTACACAAGTGATTTGATTCAAATTGAAGCTGACTGCAGAGGGCAGGCAACTATAGCAATGTAACTGGCAATGTAAGAAAATTTCAAATAAGAATGAAAAACACTCCACGCTTTAATTTATTTATGATAAAATATTATCTATATATATTCATATACATTGAATTAAACACATTATTTGGTTTTTAAAAATATGTATTACATAAGGCATTTTGAAATATAAACTGCTGTAGAATATGCAACAATTCATATTTTAGTTTTAAGTCTTAGCTCCCCATATGAAATGCAACCCATACTGCTTGAAATGGTCACATTGTAAACATGGTAGTACCTAAAGATTAGCAAAACAAACCCCTTCATACATGTACAGGTGAAAAATAGGTAATAAAACCAAAGTTACAGAAAGAGCTAAAAAATCAAATGCTTATAACTTTCTGCCCACTTCGTACCTTCACATATTTAAGTGCTAAATGTGTAACTATCTTCTCCCAGCATTGCTTGCTACTAATTAATTTTTAATTTGAGCAAACACAAGCAAAGAAATAAAATTAAAGTTTTAATCCAGATATTTATATATCCAGATACAGATTTCTTATAATCCAAGTTTGTTGTATATATACTGTATATAAAATAGAGAAAAAGATGTTCATTACCAATAATGTCTTTACTTTCATAAATACAACATCAGTGACATTAATGCCTTATTTATAGAACCATGACATTTATACACCATTGACATTTTAGAAGCTTAGGAAGGTCAATGTGGATGGTGTGATGCTGCATTTCAAAGACTGACTTCAATTCACCTAAATTTTCTGAGAGAAACTAGCCTGATGACAGGTGATTTGTGTCTCCACTTGTCAAAATGCGCTCAGTGGTCCTTTCAGAAGACCAGGAGAACAGTTTAACCACCAGTTGTAGAGAATCTCTCGTCTTTCTTTGATGTCTCCAGGAAGCATATCTTTACACAGGGTCAGTCGGAGGGTTCTGTGGCCTTCGTTAGCCACAAGAGAACAACAAGAAACTCTAAATCAAAGCTTTAGAGGGAGAAAGAAAGAATCTGGATTCCCTGAAAGACTTTGGACATCTCCATACAGCTACCAACATGCCATGACCACTTAAAGACACAGCTCCTTGTAGTAAGCATCTTGTACAGTTTGTTCTCTTGGATCAAGATCAAAGACGCGCAGGTTTCAGTCCAGCTGAACTCACAGACTCACCTGTTCTTGCTGTTCATTGCAGTCTTTCATGTTTTAGTAAAAAGCTGTTTGATGCACTTTACTTGGCAACGCCACACAACCTGCTGCAGAACACGGTACAGGGACTCTGCTGAAGCAGCGTCTTCAGGCCAACATGTATCTCATAATGTATGACGAAGCTCCTCCAGCAGACACTTAATTGATCCCTAACAGACTCAAGGGAGATTGTTAAAATAACACGGCAGAATATCTAAGACTAGCAGGGACGTATTCCCATGTGGGGATCATCAAATATATACCTAAGGGATAGATGACAGCCTTTAGCTTCCTCCTAATAGTCACACGTACATGATGAGAATGAGTCCCAGATGGATGTGAAATACCTCACAGTACCCCTTAGCAGCTGGATGTCAATAGAAGCCAGGGGATATGAAGGAGGTGAGGTTGACTGCTTGCTTGGTGAGTAGACCACATTGTTCTTTGTTGGCTTAATGTTTAAATAGAGTTGCAGGGAGATGGGGTGGAGAGGGTGATGACAGCGTGAAAATGGAAAGCCTGGCTGCGACAAAGGTGCAGCCTTTCCCTTTCTCTCATCCAACAGTTTAGTTGCTATTTTTGTTCAATTTTATCCCAAATTTACTTTAATACATGCAGCATGTGACAAAAGTGGAACGAGGATAAAACAAAGAGAAACACTTCTTTAGTGTCCGGATTTGTCTTTCACCCTCATCATTTCCCTCCCACTCCCTGTGGATCCACAGCGTCTAGCTAAGCACCTTCTGTTCTCCCCAGCTTACCTGACTCTTGATCTCCCCAGGCCTTCTGCCATCCTTCACTGGTCTTAATGACAGACATTTATTTAATTCAGGCTACTGGGAAATGAGATTAGTTTTGATGGAGGAGAAAGTGAGTCAGAAAGTGGAGTCAGTAGAAATGAAAGGGAGAAAGAAAGTGAGTTTGTGTGTTTGCAGCCCGTCACTCGCCACCTCTGCTTCTGCAACTTCAGTACAAATTGTTGTAGAACAACACACTAATACGTTCATTCTGTCACCGGCTCCATCGTAGCCCAAATGAGCTAGCAGCAAGACGATGACAGAGATGATGTTGATGAAGATGATGATAGTAGTGATGATGATGATGATAATGATGGACAATGACAGGCTGTTGATGCTGTCGGTTGGTAATGTGATTGCATTCACAAGACGTGACTGATTGCTTCTTCTGTGCCACCTCCTAATTCATTATATTTGCAGAAGCTCTGCCATTGGGATATTACTCTCTCCCAAACAGCAACATCAGACATTGCGTGTTAGTCAAAGTTTTGAGTCAGCAGTGTGTGTGTGTGTGTG
>JAUBNQ010000023.1:6018838-6030170 GCA_032353495.1 Ctenopoma kingsleyae
TCATTGTTGCCCCTTTAGTGCAACTGTTGTTAATTTCATTAACACCAAAACAGCTGACACTGATTAACAACCCCCTCCGCTACTTAACTGACCAGATCAATATCCCAGAAGTTTAACTGACTTGATACAATACTCTGATTAAAAAGTGTTTCTTTAATTTTTTGAGCAGTGTAGTTGGTATAAAAATATTGATTGATGTTTGCTTCTAAAGGTTTTTGACCCATGCTCACCCTCTAAACCAATTACAGAATTAACTTACAGTATTTCTGCTTGATTTGTAAGTATTGGAGCATTATTGTAATTTCATAACAACAACTACTTGAAGTTGCAGGGCAGATGGTAGTGGAGTATATCATGGTACTAGTGCTAACTTTATGATGTGAGGATCTCTTACACCACTGTCCAGTGCTGGTTTTCATCTAGTAAGCAAGCTACAGTCCCTTTGGCTAGCAACATCCTAATCACTTTCAATAGGCACAGATGCTCCCAGAGGAACAAATGGCGCTCAGCAGTAACACACACATTTTGTGCATCATCCATAAATCCCATATTAGCTTATTACAGGTATTTTTCTCATTATTTTGTGAGCAGATCTTGTTGAAATAAAAAAAAAAAGATTACAAAGAAAAGAATCACAAATGAGCACATAGAAAGACTGACTCCACTGTCAGCTACCTGTCTAAAGAGAGGCTGCTGCTCATTACTGGGCACTAGTCTCTGGAGGTCCATTGATTAGGCTTTCCTAATCTTACCATGTGGAGCTGAAGGTTGAATCACAACTTACAAACCAAGAACACGTCACAAACATACATATCTGTCAGCCTAAAATAAAACCTCTTTAGGCAATGGGCATGGTTTATTTTGGCACTGAGGGTTGAGTGTACGATTGCTCACTCCACAAGGGCCCTATTACTACAAAACGTTAATGCTCCATGTCATTGTGCTTCCATTCACTCACTTTAGTGCAATAATTAATCAAAATAAACATACAGCGCTTGACAATAAGGCTTTTATATTCTGTACTAATCAGACAACTCATTAGGCAGTAATGAGCCGACTCTGCCTGCTCTTGTCGTGTTTGGGGGGGAAGTTTGGCGCATGGGGAGAAGTGTTTGTGTGTGTCTGAGCACACTGATACACGTAGACACACATGCACACTTATACACACATAGCAGCCGGCACTCCTGTAGTCCCACTCCAATTATGGCAGCATCTCACCCGGGAAGAAGCCCACTTACCCAGCATTCCCTTTATGAATAATTGATTGTTTGTGCCAGTGTTATATTTGTAAATACCCGTTTGCACTCTGATTAATAGTTTTCAAGACATACTCATTTGTTCAATTTGATTAGACTCTTAAATGTATTATTTAGTAGCTGAAAATGCTCTCCTGTTATTAGTCATCAACAAGAAGATTTGGCATACAAGAAGGGCAACAAGACAATTTGGCATAAGGACACATCTGCATGCAGATGTGCTCGCATCAATCTGCACTCAGTCACATGGCAGGTGGTGGTGCGAGTGTGTGATTCAGCACATTGTTCAGATGGTGAGAACATTTTGACTGCCTTTAAGCATATGTTTCTTTATACCTACTGCTTTTTAAAAGTATTTTTCAGTGTATCTCAGAGATCCACATGTGCATTTATCATTTATTCAAAGCCATTTTTAATATATTACCATCAGACACGTGAACCATTGTCAGCAATAAGAAAGATTAAGGATGACCAAGATCAGAGAGAAAGGTTATCTAACCGTGGATGTGATCTGGTGTTTTGTGAGAGCTGTGAATGTTTTCTTTATGTCTCTGATGAAGGAAATGAGTAACTGTGACCTTTTGGGTGAGTTGGTAATATGTGGGAGTGAGTCTGCATCATCACTTGCTTTGACTGATTCTTTTCACAGCAACAGTCATCTTCACAAAGAACCTGGTTAAATGTGTTGGATACATTTAAAAGAACATTAATATTGTGGTCCGGACAAGAAAACAGCATGTTTGTCATGACATTAATTTATTCGCAGCACAAGATCATCTGTGTGACAGGCCACATGTACCTTTTCCAGTGCTGCTGATTAATAATTCTTTAAGTCTAAATAGAACAATGAACCAGAGAATTACAGTTTTCAAGAACATGAAAATGGTGGTGTGGTGGCAGGTCTAACTTATCTATAATAACAATGCTTGCAAAATTGTTCCACTGATGTATTCTTGCATTGAGGTATTGTTACATCAGGGGATAGTGGATCTGCAGGCTTTGGCTGGTTTTCTTTTTTCCGCCTCCAGGGAGTGCACTAGCTAGCTACCAGAGATAATAAAAAACATATTTGAGATCATGAAAAGACTCTGAAAAGCTGACATTAAACATTACCATACATTTTATAGTAAGTTTCTTTTTTCTCTCTCTTTTGTATTCAGACCGCCAGCACAGCACAGTCCTTGTGACAAACCTAAAATCAAAATGCCATCAGGAACAAGATAATAGTTGTAATCGTGATGCTCGGTCATACAAACAGTTTAGACCCATGACATCCACAGCCTACCTAAAGCAACTCAGCTGTCATAGCTAGTCATTGTTGCCATCACTTTCTGCCCCTGGTAATGGTTTTAAAGTCAAGCTGAAAGCTTGAAGGTACAGCAGAGCCTCTGTCTTTCTTGTTATGTTTTTAGTATTAATGAATTTCCTGGTTTTTAAGTGATTATTGAAGCTGACAATACAGAGGCAGTTAGGCATGTAGGTTAGATACAGTAGGTAGATTGTGTATCATTGACTGTGTACATGTACATCTCGGTAAATAATCCATTTTGACATTGTGACTTGACATCGCTCTATTTCAGTCAGGTGTCCCAGTAAACCATGACAGAGTGGCAGTTTCGATCCAGCTGTCAGAATAAGCATTTTCTATTTGTGCATAAAGATTCTGACTGTAAATGCTAGAAAACTGTAAAGATCGTACTGTTGGCGTGAGATGGAAAAGTTATTTCTATAAAGGCAAAATGAAACGCAGCAGAGAATTAACCTTGAAGTATGTGACACATCTGACTTAAACCTTCTCTGATGAAACAAAAAAATGCAGCAGAGAAAAAAGAACTGGGTGGATATCAGTTTTTCTACATTTCTATAGGTCTTATAAGTATCTTTTGATTATATCATCTTCTGCAATGGTTTAATGGAAGATTATCACCACTAGCTGTTTATACTGATGAACAAGCTCCTACAGTACATAATGGCATTCATTATGTCCCTATGCAAACACGGTTAAAATATTGTGCTATATTTAAATGGAAACTCTTTTTTTTTGAGCCAGCATGCACAATACCAGGAACCTGAATCCAAATTCACTGATCATTAATGTTATTACTAACGCCTGTGCTTTTGCTACTGTGGCAAAATATCTTCTGAGAAAAATTAACGCCCACATGAATGACGCTGTTAAAAATCATTAATGGCCCTACACATCTGCCCACACAGGTGCTGAGTGAATACTCCTGATCAGACGTGTTATCAGAAAGTTGTGGGTGTGAACATTGTGTTTGAGTGACATCACCTTGACCCGACTGCTAGCTCTGTTGCAGCATTATTTTAGGAAACCTTTTATTGTCATAGTTTGGCGTCTTCTACAAACTACTAACAAAGCTCCATCCATCTTCAACTTGAAAAGAGCTCTAAGCGTGCAGTGAAGTTAACGAAATACACTGTAAAGTCAGCAGAAAGGAAAAAACTAGATGCTCACATTAGCGGCAAATGTTTCCTTAACACCAAATCAGGCATTTTTGAGTATTTGTGAGTAGCAGGCTGTAGCTGATTTGGCTGTTACAGGATGTACAGTACTATTGTTGAAAACCTTGAAACCTGTTGCGAAAGAGGTTGTGGACGAATGCCCAGCATCTCAGTGGGGAGGTCTCACTTACAAAACTGACAGACATGGTGCATCATTGGTATCTGTGTGTGTATTTGTGACTGTCCATGTGTGTATGTGTTTATGCCAGTGTGTGTGTGTGTGTGTGTGCTCCTCGCGAGTGCTAGCAGGCCAACTGAAGAGAGAAGGAAAAGCAGCTCTGCTCTGCACCATATGCCAAATATGAGCCTGCCTGCCAATTTGTGGGGGATACTGGCAAGTGCTAGCAAGGCTGAATTCTTGACAGAGGGAGATGAATAATTGAACATGTGCAGAGTGAAGTTCTGTTGGGATAGAGTGGGGTGTCTTTACACATGGAGAGGGGGAATGTAGACAGCCGGGCTGTATATAAGCAAAACTGTCATTTAGATAGTGATGTGTTTGCTTTTTGTAAACAAGTCAGAAAGTTGCAGAGATTTTCTAATGAACTTGAATGGATTTATGGTGAGACATGAGTGGAGAAAAAAATACATCTCATTGGCATTTATGCATTTCGATCACAACAACTACAATTAAAGATGTCATAGAACGAGGTTTGCACCACAGCCACGCTGAAAACTAATATGATGTGTATATATAAATGCCTTTATACTGAAAAATAAAGAATATTTAAAGAGAAATCTGTTTAGTGCAGACATTTATTCAAATGAAGTATGCATTTTATATTTACATGTTAATAATTTAGCAGACTCTTCGATCCAGATCTGCCTCCAGTAAATGCAACAGCAGAATGAGCTAACAGGCTTTTAGACTTGTAAGAGCTTACACCAGACTCTTCCAATAGTCCAATAATCCAACTGAGTGTTCTGGCAACACATTGGCGGCCTGGTAGCTCAATGGGATAATCAGACTGGGATGCAGAAGGTTGCAGGATCGAATCCCAGCACAGAATCCCACCCATCCCCCATACCAAGTGTGTCCTTGAGCAAGACACTCCCGGGCGCCTCCCGTGGCTGCCCACTGCTCCCCCCGAGTGGGGGATGGGTGGGATTCTTTGCAGAAAAATGCAGAAGTCAGATTTTGTTGTAACATGCTATCCTTATCCTTATTATATAAACAAATATTAATAATAGAGAATGTTGACATTGAAATACCAAAGAACTATATCTGTATTTCATTTATTAAAGTTGAAAAATGGACACAAACTGTCGAACATCTAATTACTGTAGATGAGAAAAAGGAGCATGTTGTTTAGCACAGCTCCATCCTGCAGAGCTGATTTATGCCTTAAATTAATTGTGACTAAAAGTGAGACTTCTGGCATGTTGATGTGATGTCACGTTTATCATAAATACAGGCATGATTGTAAGAACCAAGCAGTGAATGTACTACTGGATATTTTCTCATATCTCCCACATGTTAAATGTTTCTATTTCATTTGGTGTCACCATTTGAGGAAGCATGTCATCATTCAGTGAATCACCATCTTCACCAAATCAACGAAACATCAGCAGTTAGGATAATGTAGAACTGTGTCTGGGCTTTGAAATGATAGCAAAACAAGTATACAGTCATGCTCTGCCACAGGCACAGTGGTGCTTTGAGCTTTTATCATCAGCTTGCTAACATGCTTACTGTGGTATTCTTTGTGTAGTGTCTTAACATGGTAACATTAGTCAGCACTAATGCAAAGGAGAGCTGGAGCTGGTGGAAATGTCTAATTTCTTAAGGTATTTGGTCTTAAGCCAAATGTGAATTTAATTTATTTTTGTCACGAGATGAAAAATTAAGGTGTCATCAAAGTTAAAACTTGATCGTGTTCCACATCCATCCAATACCTGTGGAGACATTTTACTCTGAGCCACGAATTATACAAACTAGTAGGACTAGAGACCACCAGAGACAACAAGTGTCTGCAAAAAAAATCTGAGCATTTCCAACCAATAACTCTTGACATATTTCAGTCTGCACAAAAGTGTTGGATGAACTGACATTGCCATTGGTGTAGCTAAAATTTTATTCCTGTCAGCATTTCGTGCCAAGAAAAGCAGGAAAGCAAAGTTCCAGTGACATTTCGCTCTTGAAACAAACTACTAGTACAAAACTATACTCCTGAGAAATGATAAGCCTGGAGCTACCAGAGAGTCTTTCCTTTACACTTTTATTTTATTTTTTCATTACTGGGATGCTGGACTTCATTATAAAGTGAGATGTCCTCAAAGCTAGAGTCCAGAAACCAAATTGATCTAATGAGATTTGGTAATTTTTTAGGTTTTAGTCAGTGGGAAGACTTCCTAGATTTAATAAAAAAAGTAAGCTATGATTGTTAAATGAAGCCATGGAGATTGTTACTGATCAAATCTCACTAAGCAGCTCAACTGGAGGACAGAAGAAGGGCAGGCAAAGAGGAAAGAGATGTCAAGAGTCTCCACTGCTTTTCCTCTGTCTGTCACTGAGCTGCGGTGTCAAGGTCTGAAAAATTACCACTCACGGCAATATACATACAATATATATACAATCTATATACAAATGTGTGCAATGTGCATATGCAATATCCTGCAATTCTCTTTTGCTTTATTGCATGTGCACAGGAACAATATAGACATCTCAAGCATTTGAAGTAATGATGAATCCCAGTGCCTGAGGCAATGACATAAGTATAAAAGAGAAAACAAACTGTATTCTGGTTAAATGGTGCTGCCTGGATAATAGACGGAGATAAATGTGAGCCACTACACAGTTGTGACAGCAAATTTTCTCCAATAGTAGCTTACGTTTTGTATATGTCAGTGTCCGGCTATTGCCTGTGACTTTCCATTTATCCTCAGAAATTGATCAGTTTTGTTTTCTTGTCTAAAGGTGACTTTAGTGTTGCAGTGCCACTTTTACTAAAACCAATTAAAGGTCTAATCATTGTTTTCTCTCTCCTCTTCCCTTTTACTTTCTCTCTCTCTCTCTGTCTCTCTCTCTGTGACAGATACCACCCTGTCCAGTGAACGTGGTAAGTACCACAGCCGCACACTTCCTTGATTTAGAGCCATCTGTGCACGGCCTCTGCCAGCAACAGCGGATTGGCTGTTTGTGTTGATGTGGAAGAAACCATTCTCAGATGTTAGTCTCAGTGGGGGAGCATTGAGCCACAAACATCATTAGCATCACCAGGAAGCTTTTTTCCTCTCGATCACATTGCATGTCATGGCAAATGTTGAAATGAGGAGAAAAACATCAACTGAAGGCAATTATGAAAGCAGCATCCACAGACCCATGTGGCCAATCAGCATTTGAATTTAGCATATTTTCCCTGCACGCATTTTGCCTCGACCTACTTAGTCAATTTACCCCCTTTTGACTCCAATAGGATTCAATAAGGAGACAATAATTGGTATCTTTTTCAGTTTGTCTCATTCCAGCTTTAATAGAACGCATCTTCGTGTAGTCTAAATAGAGAGTCGATGGATTCCCCCACTGTGGCAGCCTCTCTTTTAATTTTATTTTGAATTTGGCTCTACTTTGTTGTGCTGTTATTAATGGCTTCCTGGGCTTGGAGGAGCATTTTAATCACTTAATTAAACAGGTTGAAAAAGGGAGTCCATCTGAAGTATGGACTTTGTTTATATCTTTATTTTGCGCGTGCGTGTGCATGTGTTTGTGATCTGACGAGACATCTGGTTTCCCCTGTATAAAGCATGAGGGGACCTGTGTCAGTCACTTTATAACAGTGCTCAGTCTCCGAACAGATGTTTCCACTATACATGTCATCATCAGAGTTTCAGTATGACCCTGAAACACAAAGTGATTTTGCTGAACTTGTTCTTTGCCCCATGAAGGGTGACGTTTTGGAGCAAAATTGTTGAGCTAAATTGGTGTGGTGGTATCACATAGTGTAGACAAAACGCCACATGCTGTGTGTCTGGTCTTTGAAACCTCAAAGTGGCAAGAGGGAAGAAAAGTCTGATGTTGTGGTTCACATCAAGCATTTGAGGTTTATTCTTGTCTGCCTGGTTTACCTCTATCTGCCGGTGGAGGAGATGCTAATGTGCAGCACAGAGGAGCTTGTGATAAATTTTTCCTCGCCAAGCTAGCAATTTTCTATCTGGTTAGGCTTAAACAAAGAATAGGGAATAAAAAGTCACCATAGGTAAAGATTTGTGTTCATTCCGAGTGTTATATTTGATACTGACCTCATCTCTGCCTATCATAACCATATTCCATCTTCTCCAACAAGTACTTCCATTTTTGTCTTCACATAATATGAGTGATATTCCACAATAAAAGGCAGAAAAAAGAATGAGGAAGACATATGAATGGATTAAAAAGTTGATGAGAGAATGAGGGGAGGCAGATCAAGGTCTGTGTGCTTGTGGTCCTTTTCTGAAACTACCAGCAGGCAGCCACTCACCAGAGCATGTATAACTGAATCTATTCACTTTCTTCATGTGTTTCTGGAAAAACATAAATATACAGTATATACCTGCAGTGCAAAACAGTGCATATACAAGTGTCCCCTCCCTGTGCTTAACAAGCTCCTCTCAGCCCCCTCTGCAGTGGTGGTGTGCATTTAGAGTTGTCTGAAAGGCCTCCTCAATGTGAAGTGGCTGCCGGCGCATCCTCCTCCAGCTTAATTGGCTGTACCTGAGGCAGGAGGGCAAGGTGTAATTGCGATAAGAGAAAACGCTGTGCTTGGCTGGTTTTAGTGCCCTTATCTATAATCTCTGGATTGATTATGGTTTTTCTGCCAACCGTGCAAATTGTTCAAGCCCATCAACTGCATTGGAAACCGCCTTAACTCTGTCTCGGCCAAACTGCAGTGCACATTGGCAGGCTATAAACTACATGGTGCATGTATTAGGCTACAGTGTTCTAACCACAGACTTGCTGATTGTGTGCGCTCAATAAGTGTTTATATGCTTTCTTTTTTGTTGAAGGTAATGGATTTTATTAAACTGATTTTATTAGGGATTTATTAAACTCTTTACCATATGGTGTACCATATGATTATCTATTTACTGTCAAATTAACAAGGTTTTAGGGTATTTGCTATAGCAGTCCTAGCCACTATTGGTAAACCTATAGAGTTAATTATCTGTTTAATGACTGGGTCAGTTGGTAGGGCAGGTATCTGTGAACCCCCAGGTTGGTGGTTTGATGCCTAGTTTCCTCCAGTTTCTTGCCACATGTAGAAGTGTTCCTGGAGAAGACACTGAACCGAACTGAATTGAAAGGTGGCTGCCTGTCCACAAGAACTTCCCCAATGGTATTAATAAATAATTTAATGCATTTCGTTTTTGTCATTACACAAGAGGTGCCTCGACAAGTATCAATTATTAAAGTATCAATTATTATGATTACTTATTTCCGTCTGCCTTATCGTGGCAAAGCTTTACCAGTGGCCTTGGTGGGCTACTGGAATGGACTGGACTGCAGTGGTTGCTGCAGTCTGCATGGTTTCCTTTTACCATGAAATACAGGATCCTGAATGTATCTGGATGTTCTGACATTTGCTGTATCAGTCTTTCTGGCTGCAGAGCACTGTGCTTAGTAGAGAAAATTCAAAGCTCAGGGATATTGACAGGACAACGTGAAATATTACAGTTGGCCATTTTAACAGAATAAATTGATTTAGCTGCCTGGAACCTGAGAGCTATTGCTCAAAGTGAATTAAGAGATAGAGTTTTACAGCTTACCTTATTGATGATAATAAGAAAATGTGTTCCTTTGAAGAGTAAACTACATAATAATCTAAGCATTTCTGTGTTTTATTGTACAACATGGATAATGTTAAAAACTATATACAGTAGATGTTGTCAGCATAAAATGGCTATTCAAAAGAGGAAGTGAGTTCAATGCTACTCTTGATCATTCACAAGGATTTTTCTCTAAAATGTGGTGAAGCGTGCAGCCCCTTCTGCTTCTCTACCCCCTCACTACCAATTAAAGCTGTTTTTCTGCAGCAGATCTTGAGTTGATGAAGACAGCTACTAAGAGCTCTTGAAGTAAAGTCGCACAGGACCTGTGTGGCAGATGGTTTGTGCAAGAGTATGAGCAAAGAGAGAAAGCAGCAAATAAGGAAACAAACAAGCATAAAAATGGCAGCCTGTCTCCACCGACGACTTCCTATTTTCTACCCAATTTCAGACTTACATTTCCAAAATTTTCAAACTTTCCCTCAGAAATGCTGTCAAACCTGCTAGAGACCAGGGAAAACATAAGATCTTTTTCTGTGGAGAATTTTTTTTTCTTTGTCGCAGAATCTTCTAAAAACTATCAGGACAAGTCAAATATTTCTGAGTAGCGGGGGCTGCTTGATCTCAGTGCTTTGACCAGCTCTCCCAGCTGAATGGAAACAACGTTTTGCTCTGGCCCTTTCCTATAAAGGCTGAGACTGCATAGAGTCAAGGCACAAAGGACAGTGCCTAATGGCTACAAGTCTGACTTTCCCCAGTGGATTACATGTTTCAAAAAGACATGAGCTGATCAGTATTTTTCTAGAGAAAAAAAAAAACTCTTTTTGTGATGCAGATGAGAGCAGACGGGAAACTTGGTGAAACCAATGGGATGTAAGGCTTTGTGGTGATTCTCAGAGCATACAAACAGGGATGTTGAGATCTTACACAATACATTTTTAAACACTCTGTGTTTATTTCTACTTTACAGTGCAGTCACACTTAGGGATGCAAAATACCTGCCTGCGTCTTGCCTCTGATGAATCTGTAGCTCTGGGGTGTGTTGGGTTGAGCATGCACTGCTATAACTGGACAGTTGTTTTCTGACATACCCCCTGTCACCAAACACACCAACAGTGTCGGTAGTCTGTTTTCACACGTCTTTCTTTTTTCTTAGGGCTGCTAACCTAGGTCTTGACAATGAAAAGCAGCTGTCAGTGATCCAGTTTATTGAAACTGTTTCTGTTGTAAAAACACATGCTGTCAACTTTGATCATTGTATATAGAATCAGAAAAACTGAACATTGTTCTCAGTTGTTCAGTTTCAGAGTCATGTCTTTGTCTACACCTGTTTACATCTCCACACTGCTCTTTTATTATTTTCAGTCTCCTAAAAAATATGTTCCTATACAACTAAACTGCAGTGACTAATACATTTTTGTGCAGAATGTTATTGCAACCGCATTACTGTTTTCTGTTGATGATATGTTGGCAAGTTGCAAAAACGTTGATACCAAACATATGAATGAAATGTACACAGGCAAAGAACTTTTGTCTGACAAAATACCCGATCTACAACATCCTGTTTTCTCTTCAATTCAATTCAATTCAACTTTATTTATATAGCACCAAATCACAACGTAAGTCACCTCAAGGCACTTTACAGTGTAAGGTTTAAGACCTTACACAGAAGATATCTATATAGATATAGATATATATATATCTATATCTATATAGATATAGTACTGTGCAAAAGTTTTAGGCCACTATTGTTGGTCACTAGATTAGTTTTTTTAGCAGTGCTATGATGTCCATATATGTTTATTTCTTAG
>JAUBNQ010000023.1:6030270-6044984 GCA_032353495.1 Ctenopoma kingsleyae
GATCTCTCTTGCTAATTCCAGTCAAAACTCTGGCTGCAGCATTCTGGATTAACTGGAGGCTTTTTAATGCATTATTGGGACAGTCTAGAAGTCTAGAAGTAATTAAAGCATAGACTAGTTTCTCACCATCACTTTCACATAGGATGTTTCTAATCTTAACAATATTCCTAAGGTGGAAGAAGGAAGTTCTAGATATTTCTTTTATGTAGGAGGTAAATGATATATCCTGGTCAAACATAACTCCAAGATTCTTCACAGTAGCACTTGAGGCCAGAGCTATATCATCTAGTGAAGCAACCTGACTAGATAACATGTCTCTGTGATTTTGAGGCTCAAATAGAATAACCTCTGTCTTTTCTGAATTAAGGAGTAGAAAATTACAGGATATCCAAGCCTTTATGTCTTTTAAACAAGTGTGAATTTTGACTAATTGATCAGTTTCATCTGGTTTCATAGATAAATATAGTTGGGTGTCATGCGCATAACAATGGAAATTTATTGAGTGTTTCCTTATAATATTGCCCAGCAAAGACATGTATAAAGTAAAAAAAATTGGTCCAAGCACAGAACCCTGTGGAACTCTTACTTTGTGTGCATGGAGGACCTATCTTCTGTCAAAAATGTCCAGTGTTGCAGTTCAACCATAAACAACAACAACCATAAATTTGAAGTTTTTATGGCTGGGTTCAGGCATCACAGCATTGGGTTAAGGTCAACACTGTGGGTTGGGTTAATAGACAGAAATGTTACAGTCTCTTTACACACACAACATCTGCATTAAAATTTAAACCAAAACATGATTTTTCTCTAACCCTAACCTCAATACTTTACTTAACATAAAACACATACATAAACCCAACTTCACGTGGAACTTTGGTCTCAAACTCGGGCCTGCAGCTCGTCAGCCCTCCATCCACTTCCTTTTGGTTGCGCTTCATTCATTCAAAAAATATGTTTCACTACAACATCGTAATTACATTGCTACAAAAACGCAATCGCAGTTGCAGTTTAGTCGCATAGGTTCATAATTTTTGGGAGACAGGGTTGATTATTTCAGTCATGGTGTATACTTAGCAATTAGTTCACACTTCATTTTAGCACCTGTAGAGGGACTAATGAAGCCACATTTCCTGGGGTTAATTACACCAACATTATGTGATATTATGAGGAACAGGAAATGGCAAAGCACGCTTTAGTATCTCTCTTTCATCATCACCTCCTGCTGTGGGAGACTTTTGCCTCTCTAGTTCTCCCTCCATCCCTCTATATAATTCTCTTCTCTCCTCTCTTTGGTACTTTCAGGCACATCTACACCGTCTCTCAGTGACAATGCTGGATGGCACAGTAGCATTAAGGGCCTGTGAGACAAGGATCGTCCTGGCAAATCCCCACACAAATTAGAGTGTAGGGACTATTATTAAAACCAGTTGCCACTGCCAACTACCAACAGTTAAATTACAATGTCTCTTCAACAAAAATGCAAGCAATTTTTATTACCCTCTTTTTCCCTCCATGGAAGAGCTGTGCAGTGGTGCGAGTGCAGCTTTGGAACTATGTCATTCTTCAAGATCTGGGGTTGAATTATAATGTACTATGGAGCTGACATTCGCATGAGACCAGGTCCTCAAAGAGGCATGCTTGTGATTGGCACCCGGGTTTGCACAAAGAGCATTAACTTTCTTCATTTAAAAAAAAAAAAAAAAAAACTTGATTTTTTTTCCACATATTTCACCTCAGACGCTCAGCTTCTCAAAGGCACACGAAATACTTGAGTTTGCTTTCATGTGAAGTATACTGAGGCGATTTCTGTGGCTGGCTTTTAACTCTTGCATTCGGTGCTTCTCTCTGTCAAATGGGTATTTCAGCAAGAGCGATTTGCCTGTCAATCACAACTACCTCTCAGTGTTCCTTACATGCGCAGATTATTTTGCTAGTGTGAGGATGTGCCAAATCTGTGTGTGTGCAAATGAGCATGCGTGCTGCAGTTGTGTGTGTGCATGCCAGACATTTTTATTTTATAAGTACTAATCTGTCACTTCTGTAAGATTACTGCTGGAGCTGACTTCATGTGGTGCATGTCAACAACCCATCTGACAGAACCTGCTGAGTTCCTGTTTCTTTGACATTTATTCTAACTGCACTTCCCTCTATGTTACCAAATTACTTTAATCGACCCTAACTTGACACATTAATATCATTTAAATTCTATCTGACTCATTTCTTCACTGCTGCACTGCATTTTTCCCATTTAGTGGCAAATTTGGTATGTAGAGCACATCCAGTCTCGCTGGGCCTTTTCCATTGCCGACATAACACTGTTGTGTAATTGTTGCTCATCTGCACTTAAAAGCAGATCTCACTAAAAGCTGAAGAATTCACTAATGATGTTGCTACAATTAAGTACAGTCCTGTTATTTTGTTACCACGAACATGTTAAAATTCTTTCTTTTTTAAGGTTTAAAAAAAAAAGAGCGCAAACTTCAACTTAATGGTTGTAAAACTTTGTGTTTTTTCTTTTACACAATATATTTCTAGAAAAATTATACTGGGGACTATTGGGATGTTTCTGAATGAATTAATTCAGAGTACCTACTAAATGTTTAGTTAATGTACTCCTTCTCTGTTACAGTTGTAATACCACCAGTTCTTTTAATTTGCAGGGCTTAGACACTGAAACTGCTTGCATATAAGATATTACTGCTCATTTACACAGAGATACAGGGAAGAGTGGAAATATTCTCTGTGGAAAGAGAACATGAAACAATTGTTTTTTTTTCTGAATTATAAAGAAGTGTAGTTTTTTCAAATATGACAAACTCTAATTTCCTCTGCTCCCTAGTTACGCAACTGTCAGAACCACTTTGCTGTTACAGTTTATTCCTCATCATCGAAAAAAGCACATTCAACATCCACCTATGAGTCAGACCCACAGAGCAGCATATGGTCGCTGACATTTTATGAATGGAAGAATAAAATAATGTTCTGTCACTGTGAACTGTGGAAATACTGAGACTCGTGCAGTCACTTTTCAAAGAATCTCACTGGTCTGTTTCTACATTATGTGAATCACAGTTGTTCGATAAATATTATGTTGTAGGCCCCTTTGTTGCTGTGCCTCACGTCCATCTTTTTTATCATTTTGTGCAAATGTTTCTTTTTTTTATAATCTTAAGCACTTTTTCATTCAGCTGTAGTATTTATCTGACCAGAGCAAATTCAGCTTCATATTCAATATTTAATGTTGTCATTGTGATGCTGACCAAATACGCTAATGGCCTGTCGCTGTGGATGGATATGCCAATCAGTAACGCTCTGAGAACTCAAGATTAAGTAAGTCTTGTTTCTTAAATATTGGAGCCAGGGAAATGTTGTTGGACCTCTTTTAAATATGAAAGATTTACTGCAGTAAAAATAAGTTAACATACATGTAAGACACTAGGTTGATTTACCATCCTCACACTTTTTAAATTTCTTTAAATCAGCCCAAATATAAACATATTTAAAAACCTAAACATGCAGAATAGTAAATGGACATAAAGTTATCCACAATAATCTGTTTTGAGCTCACAGTATTTGAGCCCTTCCCTTGTCTTCCATCATCGTTTCCATGACCTTTCATATCAGTGTCGCGATTCACTTTGAATTGATTGAACTGTTCCGTGCTGCTGGGATTTTTCATTTTAGGGCCAGAGGAAAGACAGCATATTGCTGGCTCAACCTTTCCAAACTGCACCTGTACAAACTGTTTTTCTTCACCCTGCTCTTGCAGCTCCATCACTCTGGCTCTCACCTACTCTGTAGATTAGCTCTGCACTGTGCTAGTAGAAGAATGAGGCCAGCTAGAATCAAACATTAATCAGCTGCTGTTTTATAAGACAGAGGGAGTGCCTGCACTCCCTGAGCCCCCCTCCTCCTTGCCCTTAGCCTGCCCTACCACCGAATGTTAATGTGACTGCCATTACTCATTTATGAGCTACTCTGCCCAGAGCCTGGTGTCCAGGCCTAGGCCAAAAAGGCGGGCACACTATAGGTAGAGGTCCATGCCAGGGCATTCAGTGATAGAAATGCCAGGTATGTTTATATAAAGAACATGGTCTTAAGAGAAACACTGCTGGGTGTCTTGGGCTTCATAACTGTCTGAAACAAGACTGGAGGTGTTAGTAGAGAGAAAGGCAGTTGTGAATATGGTGTCATGTTTACAGGTGATATATAGGGTAAGAAAACACAATTACAAAACAACACTGTTATCAAAACTGAGAGGATGACTCAAATAAGGCCAGATTCAAGCTGTCCAGTTTTCACTTTAGTAAATGGGCACTGTAGTATGATGTATTCACATTTAGGCTGTTGTAATTGGACATAAATCTCACTAAATTGTTTCCATGGTGAGACTAAGCACCTTTATGTGTGCAGACAGACAGCTTTGATGAGTTAAGAGCTGAGTGGCTGTTCTTGGTATCCAGGACACAGAGCGCAGCAGGAGTCATTCTTATTCTTAGTAGTGACATCAATAAAGGAGCAAGTCTGCGCAAGGTGAGACACACACACAAACACACACACACACACTTTCCTGAAAGTGTGTGAAGAGTTGTCAGACCATGAGACAGAAATAAATGAGCGAGAGAAGTATGGGCTGTGTGCACATGTGTCTCAACATGCTACTGTATAGATGTGTGATTAGAGTAAGGTGAAAAGGAGAGGAAAGGGAAAGATTGGCTGTATTAGTTTGTTGATGTGAGCTTGTGTGCAGCAGCAACACTGGAGATGTTGAGTAATGTGAAGTGGCTGACAATTCAGGATCCCACACACTGTCACGCGATCCTGCTGTCCCAGATGTCTTGCAGTCTTTGTCTCACCTTTTCCCCTGTGGTACTAATGCATCAATAGGACAACTGGATACAGTTCACTGAAGCCTTCACTGTTTCCATGCATGTTGAATGCCTGTATGAGAAGTACCACGAATGGCATTCGCCAGCAACGGTTTTGATGTCACATTTACTCCACCATACAAATGATGCACCTCTTGAACACAACAGGGAGCTCTGAACAGTGTTTTTACATGCTGAATATTTTAAATATAATCAAGCAGCAGTGGTGACACCGAACCTATAACCATTAATGTTGCACATGAGGAAGGAGAGCACAAACAGAGTTTCATGTTTATTTTAAGAAAACTTGCTCAAGGTGGTTGTCTTCTCCTTCATCCCACTCTTGCCTATGGAGCCTCATATATTTGTGGCCTTGGGGAGGAATCTCAGCATGCAGCAGAAACAGGAAGTGTGTAGCCTGTGGCTAAAAGGTAGATTCTTCTCCTAGAGTGTTGCACAGTGCACATACACACATGCACACTTCTCTCCTATGGGAGTGCTAATCCCCAAGAGATGAAAGGAAACTCCCACTGCTCTCTGATCCTTGTGTCCTGCTGTGGCGGTTCATTTGGTGCCTGGCGGAGAGAGACAGGTCCAGTTGACGCTCCCACACATGGTGTCCTTGACCGAAACGTGGATGTGACTTAGACCAAGCCCCATGCTGATCCAGTAAGTTTCCCTATCAGAAATCAATGTCCATTTGACGCCCCCTTTATTTAAGCTTTCTCTGTGATGTGTCTGTGTCACCATGGAGAAAAAAAAAACGGAGCTAAGAAAGAGAAAGAGAGAAAGAAGGAGAGAGCACGTATGCATACTGAAGATCCCCTAACACCTCCTTGAATTACGGTGTTTCCTCTTGGGAAGCCAGCTGTTAATGCAAGATTAACCGTCTCTTCTTCATTATAGGAAACAGAGTCCTCTGTTCAACCTTGATGCTTTGAAGTGGTGCTAAAGTTCATGCAGAGTCCATCATTATGCCTTTATGCCTATATGTTTGTGTGTGTACATGTGCATGTCCATCAATATTCAGAACCTGTGCCTTTTTGTGTTGTACTGTGTCCATTGCACAACAAAGAACTTGCTTAAATTAATGCACTCAGCGTCATTAAATGGGGAAGAAGAAAGCGAAATATTTATGTAAAAAAAAGGCTGCTTCAACTTCCACAAGGATAAACTCAATTATAGCCTCCATCGCAGTGCATTCCTTGCTTAGACCTGCAGCTGCAGCTGACTGATGTAGGCCTTTGTGGTGGTTCTCCTCAATGTCATGCATTTTAAAGAACAGATAATAAACCCCAAGGGCCCTTATTCAGCACAACAGCACTTAACGCGGAAATTGCCATCCTAGGTCCTCCAAATTTAACCACAAATACAGTCCAGATGCCTATCTTCAGTTCTGATTACATCCTTAATTCTCTGCTTGACTGCTGGCCTAAATGGGAACCTTCCTTCAGAGAAAGAAAATAAAAGAATCAGCAGTAAAGGATTGCTCAAGGTGTCTCTGCAAAGGCCTCTGTTCTCTCCTGCACCTGAATCCTGCGCTAAGGCTCACTTGGTTTTATAAAGCCAGAGGATCATAAAATTGTATAGCACAGTGTTTTGAATGTGAGCACTTACAGAGAGAAAAAGAGAGAATGGTCTTGTGGAGAATGAACAGACATTTGCTTTGTGTTCTGTTGTTGTTTTGACTTCGTCAAACTGTAAAGGTGTTCACAAATGTCTGAAACTCAATGTGGCATAGCTTTTTGAATGTGAAGGTAATATTAAAGTTGCAGTCAACAAACAAGACCGCATTTAGCGGAATCTAGTTTTGTAAACACAATGTCAGACAACAGGTGCCATGCAAGAACCACAGATTTGTTCTTAACTGCTACATATGACCAACGAGTGGCATTCACTCATTTTGGTAATGATGCTAGTGTGAAACATGAAATATTTGTTTTCCTTGTGAGTGTTAGGTGATAAGACACATACCACGCTAACATCTGTACAGTAAGCGTAGCTGAAGCCACTTGTTAGAGTTTAACAACCAGCAGCTAACTTGCAACTTGAAATCTTGCAGCCTAGTTTAAAAGTTGTATCCCATTTTGCAGAGTAGGTTAGCTCCACCCAGGCACCTCGACTTTCACCTTTGCGGAACATGTTGCGCTGTACGTGTACTTCAACCTACTGCTAAAACAGGTGGCACATGGCCTCCCTGTAAAAAGGACACCTTTGTGAGCTCATAAATAACAGTGGTGAATGTTGGACCCATGTAGAACACATGGGGGTCACCTCCATACAAGTAGGGCATTGTTGTCCGTGGAGGATTGGTACGCATCCTCCCACCATCTATCCAGAAGTGGCTACCGTCAGCAGGTTTAGAGCAGGAAGTGCCTGGTTAATATTTAGGACGAACCACATTGAACATTAGTTTTCCCCCAGGCTCTGCTTTTCTCTTTCTCTCTGGTGCTCTCTGGCGCTGCTGTGCGACAGGTGTCTTTTCAGGCCCAGAATGTGATAAATGAAAGGCTGTTTGTCTGAAGCAGAAAATAAAATGTACCCTGTAGGGCAACAAATAAAAACAGACATCTTGAACTGGATTAATCAAACAATAAAACTTGTTCTCCCGAGACCCAGTCTGTATATCCATTTATGAAAACAACTACTCTATTAGTCACCCGTTAACAATATGATTAAGCACCACAATATCACCTTCTGAGATGTGCGCAGTTTGGCATCTTGCATTTGCTTCTGTGCACCTTTATTCACACCTTTCTGCAAATCCTGCTGATGATTTGTTAAACTTCATTTTAATAAACATGTTCTGTTGTGAGTTTTCTCAGCTAATCAACTTCATTATCATGACATTTTGTGTTGACACATCATGTAGCTTCATATTTATTGTGGTCTCAAAGCATAAAAATGTCACTTAACCTCATTACATGAGTGTGTGTTTTTGTCATCATTACTGTGGGAGTTAATGATGCCGAGAGAGAAGGGCACTGCTCTGGGGTGGCTAGAGGGACAGAAGACATGTACCTGACTTCTCCTGAGATACTCATTAAGCAGCACAGTGTTCACATCATATCACATCGCTGCCTGGATCTACCGACAGCTACATTAGTTGATTATTTATATTTCATTGCATGCACATGTAAGTATTTGCCTTGCAGAAGTGGATGCCTAACTGGTCTTGTCAACATGATAAAATAAGAGCTGTTGTGCCACTGAAGGTTGTGGAGTTTGTGAAAACATTTAGGACTGAGTAGTAACCAAAATTTATGCCAGTCTCCTGGATATGGCAAAGAATAGATAACAGCAGACACAGTGTCAGGTCAGCACGCTGTGGAAATAATGACTGAGTATTCAAATTGGACCCAGTTTTAATGCAGGGAAAGTGCTCTCTATCATGATGTTGCCACATTACCATCTTCATTGCATCAGCAATTAGCATGTGCACCTCTGTGTTTTTTGCTTGTCCCTTTAACTGCACACTTCGCTATGATAAACATCATTAGTAACTCATAAGTTCAGGCAATTGAAATACATTGGCTGATTTAGTATTATTGCATTAACACATCCATGATGTTTGTTAATCATGGTAATCCATGTACAGTACCTTTACCTTTAAGTATGACCCTGGTGTCCTTGCTCTTCTAATACATAAAAACATAATTTTAGCCATGCATTTTCACGCAGTGCAGTTACACACATGCACATTCACACACTTGGACAACACACGAAGATACACACATGTACAAACACATCTCCTTATCCTGTCCACCCCCACACAAATTCACCTGGTAGAACAGAGTGACCTCGTTCTGCCAAAACCCTTCAGTCATCCACGGTGCTCCACACACACACACAGACACACACACACACACACACTCACTCACTTGCCTCTCACTCAGCCATGTTGCAGACTCCCAGTGAGCACGCTCCCTCAGTAGACCTGTTAAGTGATTAGCGCAACACTGCACACTGACACGCACACAGTTCATGCACTAGAGAGACCGACTAGAATCACGCAACCTATAGCGTCCTTTATTGCCCTGATGAGGGAGAGATTAGCCAGAGACTGCAGCAGCTGATGAGCCCAACGCTGCGAAGTGAAAATAGGGTATTTTCAGGACACTCAGTGTTCGCCGAGGGGTCTGACAGCCTGTAGGGATCCAGAAGACAGTAAAATATTTGCCTGACTGAAAATGTTTGACTGAGCATGATGGACTTTTAAGACGAATTTGAATTTGAAATGGATTATAACATGGCAACAGAAATTACATGATTGTGCATATGTGCATGAATGCCCATAATGTCAGAGAGACATACATAACATACATACGTCTTTATTTTGATTAAAAAAAATTACAACACTCTATTGTCCAGACTGATTTGTGCAAATAATACAGATAGCATCAAATCAAATGTATGTCCCAAGTATAGAATACATAATTTATTAATTAACTAATCTTACATATTGCATATGAGATCTGTCATAAATGAAAGATTTGTAACTTACAAACAAACTTGAACCAAAAGCTGATTTGGGTTTGTACCAGTTGTTGTTATAGTTATTGTTATAGATATAGACGTGATGTATGTTTTTTCTATACTTTACGTTTTATGCTGTACACTCTCCATGTAGTGCAGTGTCACACCGCATTGCACCACAAATCTCACAGTCTGAACATACTGAGAACAACCCCCCCACAAAGAGTTTGTTCATACAAGGTTTCTTTATGAGCTAGTTCATTAATAAGAGCAAATAACAATGAACACAAATGACATAAATCAAGAAAATATCCAAACAACCTTAACTGCTGAGTACATTGTTGACATGACAAATAATCAGTTCATCTAAGCATTTACACTAGCTTTATTTCAGCTAAAGACGACATTACAATTTTGTGTAAAAAGTCAAAATTTATTCTGTTGCTAGAAATGTGCTAGCACCAACATACAGGAATATTTGGGAAACAATAGAATGACAGACACAAATCTCAGGGGAGCAACGCTCTAGGTACTGGGATTCTCTTTTGAGACCTGTTTTTGTCAGTTACCAGTTTCCAGTGTGCCCATAAATGTACAGACAACTACAGTATCACTTGATGATTTCTCTGCAAATTTATGAACATTTATTCGCAATGCGATAAAGATATTCTTGGGATGTGTAAGTTACACTGATATCAAAATGTGTTAAATGTCTTTGTGTTAAGATTTGACTGAGCTGTAAGTCAGAGGCTGAGTTTGATTTTTGATTCACACAATATTTTTATCTCTTATTAAACTCGTGCGTCAGCACTAGGGAAGCTTCTTTCTTTCTCCTCTGTTCTGTTGAGTGTTGTGTCTATGTCTATTTTCTCATCCAGTAATTTCCCAAAGGTTATAATGCCGTCCCAAATGATACATTCAAGCACTACACAGCACTGCGAATCCTTTCCCGCGTCCCCTGCAAAATTAATACCATCCAATGGGGCTAAAGGAAGAAGTTCTAAGAGAAAAGCAAATACCAGTACTGAAAATTATCCCATTATCACTCCTTAAAAGAAAGATAGCAACAATATTTGTGTGTACATGTGCACAAGTGCCTTCTGTATGTTCCTAAGTGTTCTTATGTGTATTTGTGTGATTTAGTTTTTAGGTTTTATAAAACGACATTAATATTTTGTGTATTGAATGAGGATGACCTAATTGGAATGTAAGAAATTTCTGGGGTTTTTTTTAATTTTATTTATTTTTTGATAAGTGCTCTTCATCTCTCTGATGTATCCGCTCTGTATCGAACAATGTTCCAGCCCTACTTGACTTGAAGCACTCACAGTAGCACATTTAAAGACATGCAGGAGTAAAGACTGGAGTCACCCAAGGACTTACATAGTCTTTAGGAATGCTGATTATTTTAGGATTGCTCATTTTGGATTAGTTCAGAATTGTACATATATTTTGTCATTTTATTCAGTGGTGCATTAGTAACCACTTTTGAGAAGTATGTAGGTCTTGAAGTGCACATTTCACCGGGAACATGGCTCGCCACTTCATCTCTTTCTTTCTGTCTATTTTTATCAGATCACAAGCTCCACCAGTGTTACAAAAAGTTCCTGCTTTCTGCTTTTCCTCTCTTTGTATCCTAATTTTTTTTTATCTCTTCACATTTTTTTACTTAATTCTTCCCATTTTCTGCTTTTCTTTCTCCTTTCATTGTTGCCTCTATAGCAGATAGGCTACAGCAGTTTCTTGTGTTAATAACTGTGACCTATTAAGTGACAGTGATGTCTCAGGGGAGAACTACTTGTCCTTAAATGATACAATTTGTTCACTTTTGTCTCTCTCCTCCTCTCTTTGTCTTCTCTGTCTTTTCTTTACTCATCTTACTGTAAAAGGTCATCAGTATTTTTTTTTTCCCAAAATATTACAAACTGTGGTGGGAGTGACGAGAAAGAAAAGGCTGAACAAACAGATTTTGTCCACATTATTTCCCATGATTTGTCCCTAAACCTAACCTTATTCATTAACTGCATATTCATTATTATAAACTTGTCAGTAAAGGAAAAATTTAGAACACCCTTGAATTAGCATCCCTACTACTTTTACTGGTAGGGATGTTAATTTATGAAAAGCTCATGTGAGTATTATCAGAGCGCAGGGACAAATGGTCTGTGTGGTCGTTTACAGTGGAGGACTGGTTTAATTTTGTTGTTTTTTCCTTCTCAGATTAAGCGATGGATAGTTATACATCATTATATTAGAAGCTGGTATTAAAAAGCACATTCTAAGTGAGTCCATAGTACTTAAACCTGATGGACTTAAACTTGAATGGGAAAAGACACTGGGAAAGATATTGAGGACCTTGGGGACATTGAAATGATGCGGTATGTGATTGGCATATCTATGCTTGAGATATTCAACCACCTATATGTAGATCACCTATAAGATCCTGAGTCAATCTATTAGATGCTAAGCAGAATCGCTGCACTCAATCTACGAGTTAATGTTAATTTCCCATAGATCTAAGGTTAAAGATCTATGGGAAAAGAACGTGTTGTTCCATTTTGAATGGACTATACCCTGACAAGTAGCTCAGACCTGTGCATGCTAGGGAATTAACCTGAGAACTTAAAGATGTGTAAGTGCAATAAACTGTGGTGTTGACTGGTCATACTAACAAGACACAGAATTCCAGTGAGACTACAGAAATCGTTACACCATCATTATTTGAATACTGGATTGAACTGATGTGTAACATAGCAGGTTATGAACAAGTTAAACTCAGACTCTCATAATATTGGCAGGGTCACATGCATGTAGATTACCTACCTGATAAGATCCACTGCTGATAATTCCTTTGTGTGTTTTTGTTGTTTTTAGCATTTCCCTCTTTTCTTTTTAAATGTCATTTTATTTATTATTCATTGTTATTTATAATAACATACGAAGATTTGGGTGATGGCATATATACAGTGTTTATGTTATCGCGGTGATGGTTTCTCAATGAAAAAACAAATGTGAAAGAAAAGCCCTTTTATGGCCTTTGTAATGATTTTGTCACTGGGTTAGCTGGAGAACACCTCGACATGTAGTAGGAAAAACCGGAAATCAAACCACTCACCCCGGGCTTCTTAGACAACTGCACACTGCATGTCCTGAATGGTTGACTACAAACTTACAATTAAGTTAGCTGATGAAATCATCAATGGTATCCATCGTGATGTTTCTTCTTTTCTTTACCTCCATACGGCCACCCAGTTCCTGTGAACACGATATCTAAGGAATGTTTGAAGGGAATTGCTTGGACTCAGTGATGATTGAAAAGTCAAAGGTCAAAGGTCAAAGTCACAGTCATCTCAGGTTCCTCCAACACTTGTTGTGAATGTGATGTCTCAGGAATGTGTTGAGGGAATTTCTTCATATTTGGCATAAATTGTCAGTTGGGGTCAAGGAAGAACTGATTACATGGTGGTCAAAGGTCAAGGTCACTGTGACCTCATGTATGTCCCATTAACATCAATGCTGTATCTCAGAAACACCTGGAAGGAATTTCATTACATCTGACACAAACATCCACTTGTACTCATGCATAAACTTATTACAATATTTGACATGCGTGTAAACTACAACATGACGCATTTCTAGTTTTATCATATAATTATATTGGGTATTGGGTCCTACTTGTATGCTTAGGCTTTTTTAGGTTTTGACCATACTGTTAGTGCTGTGGTGCAAAGCTTTATTTCGTTTGTATTGGTGACAACAAAGGTTCCAGATGCCAGTGTTTTCACTCCATTGCACAGTTTCTAAAAGAAATATGGCAAGTGCCAACAAAGGCAGGGAAGAAGAAAACTGCAAGCAATTCAGAATTTCAAATATTCTAAAAATCAGCTTTTTAAATGTTGCGCGAGAAGGAAAATCAGCATATTTATTAGACCTTAAGTATCAGACAGTGCACTATAAGAGAAACACTGAACTCTTAACATTTGTTTATTTGCATGAAAACCTGGGAGGATCAAAATATGAACACTGGCTGCAGGGCTGCATTAAATTGCGACTCTAATGATTCAAACTTCAGTCTAAAATTCTTCTTCCACTGTTCAGCTCCAGCACCTCCAACATACCTTTATTTGGTGAGCAATGATCTTTATATATAGGACATGGATATATTTAAATTGTGACCCTGCAGGCAGTTTATTGCATTTCAAATCTCCAAATTCCATGCATATTCAATAAATTCTAAGCCAGTAAACAGGGTTTTCAAAGATTTTATGGAAATTGGCTGCTTCCTTGCATCTATGAAGGTCATTATAGCTCACATAATGCGATCGCTTCAAGCAGATATGAGAACACTTTCCAAGTAAATCGATAACACAGTTTCAACATTTATCACTGGCATAGAGACATGATCTTTGATGTTGTAGTTTATGGAGGAGTGGATGCGTGCAGAATGAATAGTGGCAAAACATCCCCTCAGTTATTTCTGTACCACAGGAAAGTTCATATTTATTTTATACAGTAGTGCTCAATCAAACTCATCTGCTAAAACCTCTTTTATAAAAGAAGCAGATGAATTGAATTTATGGATAGGTAATTTTACCACCGGATTTTAGCTTATGTGCATAAATCATACTCCCTCATGATGCTATTCCCAGCTATTGACTTGATTTCCCCCTCATTAAAGAGTCAGACCACCCTGTCATTTCTTTGAATGTGCTGTATCCGTAGTGTCACTGCTAGTTCATAAAGTTCATCTTGTTCACAGTTGAGGGTAATGACTCAAAGAAAGACACCTTGAGTAAAAGTTGCCAAAGGTAGCTCCCTTTACACGGCTCTGCGCACTATTTTAGGGACGAGGTGAGGAGCTTAGACATCCAGAATCATCTAACTAAATAGAGTCAGTTGAGGTAATTTTAGGCATCTAATCAGGACAGCGTCCATATGTGCCTATCTGTAGAGATATTTCGAGTACATCCAAAAGGGAGAAGACCCTAGGTCAGACCTGTAACATGCATGTGTGTTCCCCTGAGAGAATTGGAGGTCGTGGCTGGCAGAAGAAAGCTTGTGCTGAAAAACTAATTTTAGTAGCATATAAAAACAAAGATTCATACATACAAAAGTATAATAGGAAGTATAGTACTATAAACAGTTGCAACAAGTGAGGGAGTCAAAAATACTATGATATTATTATGTACAGTTTGGCAGCATGTGAGAGATGCATATATACAATGAATTATATTAAAAGCATTGCTACTTAATAACAGCAAACACATTCACATGGAGCTGAAAGTATCAAAATAAACAGTGGTTATAATAAAAGCAGACTGTGTCCTACAAAATTACTTGAAGCCAACAGGAAAAATGTTACGAAGTTAG
>JAUBNQ010000023.1:6045084-6065197 GCA_032353495.1 Ctenopoma kingsleyae
AAACAGTGGTTATAATAAAAGCAGACTGTGTCCTACAAAATTACTTGAAGCCAACAGGAAAAATGTTACGAAGTTAGTAAAGAGTAAAAAAGATCCGGTAATAAAAGCTCACACAACCAGTAGCTGTCATCTCATAGGACATACTGTAATGGACAAAATCAACACTTAACTGCACAAAGTACATATGGTGGTCATGTGTTGATAAAGTAAATTATCAAACAGCAGGAAAGAGCTGAGCATAAATCACCTTTTATAAACTGAGAAGTTTTAAAAACTTTGCGAGACAGACTTCTTCCCATTTATCATACGACAAATTAGGCAGGAAGTGACCGCTTCATGTCGCTCATATTTTTTCTGCTCATGGAATGAATGGACTTGTTCCATTAATTAAAACAAATATTTATCAGTGGTGACAGCTGAAAAACGTAAGTTGTAATAAAACGATTTAAAAAATATTCAGTTTAGTCTATCAGCAACATACATTTTAATATATGTATGCTGTAGAATATATTGCATATACTGTATATAATATATACAACATTACAGTGCTGCTGTACCGGCATCTGTACACACAGATGGATGTTAATAATTGCAGTTATAAAATATTACTTTGAAAATTGTTGGTGAAATTAATAGAATATAATGAAGGTGTGTTTGAATACAAGTTTTATTTGAGTGCTTATCAGTCACATTATGATAGCTCTCATTCTGCCTTGAACAGCATAAAGAGATCAGACCTCTGATAACACACAAAAATGTTGAATGTTAAGTGCAGACAAGCTGTGATTTGACCATAATCGTCTGTGGGTTTTTAGAAATGATAAATTCTTTCTTTGCTTTTCATCATTTGAAAAGTTGAAAAGGTTTAATAAGAAACATGTGGGTCATGTTATTCAGCTTCAGTGTTTTCAGAGCTATAAAATGCAGACGGTTTTTAAAGGTGTGTTTTGCTGGAACTTGACAGCTGATTTAATTTACATTTGTGATGTGTGTTTCTACCTGGTAAATAGCCCTGCACTCATTGCCAGTGCTGTATTTTCATAAACCCACATCCACTAGTATAGTACAGATATATATTCTTTATGATCTTTAAAGAGTTCATTCTAGCTTATGTTGTGAGACTCAGGTTATGTGGATGATATTTCGTGTATAAGCAGTTGATTTTTGACTGTATTGTTACAACAGTTAACTTTGCTCCCAGAGGGTTGTATAGGATGTGAGTGATTAACAAAATGGAATGAATAAGAAATGTTGTCTTTGTTCTGAATACATTATCGCCTTTGCCCCTTGTGGCCATTAATTCAGTGTATAATTGTATATGCTAATGCTGTATGCAGAGAACATACTTCCCACTGTATATGCTGACAGGGAGGGAAGTACTTTGGTACTTTGGTTCTGACATTCATGTTACACTGAACTGTAATAACTTTGTACCTATAGACTTTTCAACTGGTGCCATTAATATTTCTTGTTTACATTACTTTTAATACTGCAATTAACCCTTAATGTTGTTGTCTGGACTGATGTGAACAAGGCATAAATGCACACACCAGAGCCACAGACAGTCCAGACGTTGCTGGCTGTCCCTCGGTCCAGCCAAAGCGCGGACGTCCGCTCTTTTCATAGTACAACAATGAATTTTTAATGAGCCTGTATTCAGTAGGAGGGGATGAGGGAAAGCTGTGGAGCTGCTAAAGTCAATTTCTATATTCCGGGATCACTGTGTGTGCCTTGTCTTCATCATATCTTCATTATCTCCTCCTCTTTCAATTTATTTTTTTTCTGTGAGTAACCAAAGAACCAGTAAATGAGGAAAAGGAAGGAAAAGATTTCTTTCTTGCATCACTGTTTGATGTGACACGTGGACAGGAGGCAGAGAAAATTCACATACCTCAAAGAGTGTTCCTTTTTGTTTACAGCAGCCAAAGATGAACTCATTCTTCCCTTTGCTCTCCACATCTAGCTTAAGGCGGGAGAGAATGGAGAGAGTTCGAAGAGCTGACACAATGAGTCAGAGCGAGGCGAGAGCGAGTGTGAGCGTGAGGGAAGGGCAGTAAAGGTTTAGGCGTCTGCACTGACAGCTTTCTCCTGCAGTCTGACAAAGCTTTGTTGACGATCCAGGGGTTTTGCCGCTGTTGCTGCTCCGGGGTTTCAGTGATGTTGCTGCCACAGTAAGTGCCCAGCCCTGACCTTTTCATGTACACCGTACAAATATCCATCCTTCACATGACCATCGCTATTCCACGACCTACTCCCATGTGTGTGGGTCCACATTTATGGGACAGCAAAGGAATTTGAAACCATGCTGTCATGTGTTGACAGATGGCTCATGCTGTCAGTGAAACGTCATCACAGACCACAACTCCCACAAGGAGGGAGCTTGGGGGAGCGGTGCTGAAGATGGCCACTGCCATCTGTGCCCCCGTAACAGATGCTGCAGACAATACAGAGGCCACATATGTCACACTGTGTTTCATACACAAGGCTGACTGTAATGCCCCATGCAGGGTATTAGTTCGGGTGTGTCAGCACTGTGGAAATTGGTAGATTTTTTTTTTTTTTTTTGCTTCTTTATCCTACAAACTAATTCTGACATTTTGGAGCTGTAAACCCCATTCTGTCTCTCTCATTTCTCTTTCTCTATGCTTGACTCTCTGCCTGTCTGTCACTCCATCATGTCTTTCTCTGTGCCTGTTGCCCTCTCTCCTCCTCTCCATCATCACACTCGCCGTCTCTCTCACTTGGTGCCTTGCCGACTGTAGTTAAGAGAGAACATGAAAAAAGATGAGCAAACATGCCGGCTGCCTCTGAATTCATTTTCAAGCCCCACGTGTTCACGCCTTCTCCCTCATCTCTGCCTTCCCTCCACCTGCAATATTCCTCCTGCGCTGCACCCACACAGGATTAGGCTTAAATTAGAAATGTGTTGTTTCCTTCAGTCAGTCAAGTCAAAGAGTAATTGAGTTAATCTGTCTGGCTTCTATTTGTTGGGGAGCAGCAGAGATTAGGGCCTCCGTTGGCAGAGATGGAATCACAGCCATAAAAGATGGAATAAAAATGTCACCGTGTCTTTAATGACAGCCAGCTTGACATTTCCCAGCAATCATTTCATAGGAAATACTCATTCAGAATTTTTATTTTTTCTCATAGTACATTGGAGGGAAATGCCATGTCATTCCATTATTTCATCATGGGATGTCTATAAACTGACTTTTATGAACACCTTTATAGGTAGTGCATATATAGCTCATGAGATATCAAATGCAGTATTTGTTGAAATGAATGAAATCCATCTTTAGGTATAGAGAGTACCTTAGAACTACCAACCAAGACACAATTGGTCATTTGTACAGTCTTCTTAATATTATATAAGGCGTCATCATGTGCTGTTGGTCCACGGGGAAAACAAAAATTTGTCTTTGGTCTAACACAAGCTAACTTTATTATATGGACAATTGTCTCTCCATAACTGACAAGCCTGCAAATTTCTCAGTGTGTGCAAGAATTTGCTTATCCTACCTAAACTGTATCCATGCCAGCATAGCAATTGTGCCTAATGGATTTCACTGCACCATTATTGCTGAATACATAAATAGTTATAGGGTGAATGAAAGCTTTTTTTTTTTCCTGTGCACAGCAGAAAGACTAAGTACAGTTTTACAAGTCCCTGCAGAATGATTTGAATTTATTTATTTTTTTCAGATAAATGGTTTTTATGGAGGCTTATTCCTGCAATGTCTGATTGGAAGTGAGCAGTGGCATGTTCACTCTGATGGGCCACACCAAGTGCTGCTCCACAATCCTGTGGCATAGCTGGTTTACAGTATGTCAGGATCTTCAAGCCACCACATTTTATCCTTGTTGACCACAGATTTGATTTGACTTAAATCGAGAAGATCCATTAATTAGTGGTAAATGCAGGGTGCACCTGAAGACAGGCAAGTAATGTTTCTGTTGATTGTCCACAGTTTGACTCCATCATACTCCCTGTCTAGCTCTAGCTCTTCCAACTTCAATAACGGCACAATTTAATTAAAAGTAAAGATAATAATAAGCTAGTTTATAATTGACTTCAAGATTTTCAAATGTGTTTGTGTGGCCACTGAGTCCACTATCTGTGGCTGTCATGCTCAAAGTTGCCCAGACTAACCCTAGGACACTAGGCTATAACCAAATTTGATCTTTTTGGTTTTTTTTATTTTTCTGTCTGTACATTTAAGGCCTCCTCATTGCCAAGGTCTGTGTTTTTATATTTTGAAGGTTTTACACTTATTTGCACTGTGACTCAGATGTAGAGAAACATATAAAATAGTTAACAATAAACACAGGAAGCACAAAGGGTCCTGGTATTTATCGATTCTGTTCAGTAAGTGAAGTGACGAGACAGCAGAAAGCCTCTGGGTACATCCAAAGTGACTTGAGAGATTAATGACACAAGATATAAACTAGCGTACATGAATCACCGTAGAAGACAAACACAGGCTACCTGAAGGCTAGGCTCTGTGTGCATTCCTTCACTGGTGGCAACACACCTCCACACGAGTAAATATATGAGTGGATTAGTAGAATTAAGTTTCCTGGAGGACCAGTTGGCAGGCTGAATAGGACAAACAGGTGCTTCTGTTTAGCGGTAGATGAAGGAAGAACAGCTCCAAAAGCCTCCTCTGTCTCTCTGCTTTCCTTCTTCCTAACAGTAAACATTAATTTGCCTGAATCTCAAAACAGTTAGAAATTTAGAAAGAAGTGCTTGCTGAATAGTTAGGAGTTATTTAGCCAATCCTGCACCACCTGCTGCTGTCTGCTTCCAGACACATCAGCATTTTCTCCTCCTATTCTCTGTGCTTTTTTTCTCCTGGGTTTCTGACAGTGATCAGGGGAGTTGGAGCACTGCTGAGTTGAACAGTGCTGACACAGCCAAAAGGCGGTGCACTTCAGCCTGCGGAGTGGCTGGATCGATGTAGTGCCATCACTGTGGCCTCGGGGAACTACTGCCACCATCCCTCATACAGCACTGGATGTCCTCATCTGCCTCTCTGTCACCTTTCTGCCCACGGCATGACGGAGATTTATGCATAGCAGACAGCTCCGAGCATACGTTATAGGTTAGCAAGCTACAGCGCATGACACTAGCAATGCTGTTGGCTAACTTAGATAGCCTGTGTGCCTGAAACATTCATCCTTTGGAAAGTTTAGCACCTACGCTGACAAACTGATGCTGGCAAGAAAGTCAAACACAGCCGTGGATTTGGCAAGAAAATAAAATAAAATTTGATTTATTATTTTTTTTAAGGTCCAAAACTGTGAAAGCAGCAGGACTGACTATGTTGAGCACATTCTTCCAACACAGACATTATTTACATGGTGATTTGCAGGTATAAATATAGTTTTCACACTTAAATTTGTTGCCTGGAAATTTTATATTAGCACAATATGTATTTTCAGCCGGAAGATTTGTGTTTGTAAACACTGTAGGAAACACCTTGTGAATGAAAAAATGTGCTTCAGGATGATAATGATGAAGTGAGGAGATCATCAGGGAGTGACAGGCTGCAGACATTTGTACTGGTAGATTTGCTGTTGTTTAACCTGTTTAGTCAACATTATTTGTTCTGAATCTTTATTCTATGTTTCATTGTGGACACCAACAATGTTTTTTGTTTTTTTTTCCTTCAACTGGGCACTGTCTCCACAAGCAGCATAATGATGTTAGCTGAATAAAGAAAAACCCAGAACCCTGAAACCTGACCACACACTGAAGTAAAAAGAGCTTGTATTCAGTGCTGTTAAACTGCTAATTTAATAATCCTGCTTTGGGAAACAGGCCCTTGGTGGGCTTTTGTGTTGTGTATTCAGTACTGTTATTTCTGGTTGGGTCTTAGATCCTCAAGCTTTAGCTTGCGTGAAAACAAAATTTAGCCAGCCTCTCCAGGGCCCCGGAGTAAATTTTAGAAGTGGTTTGCCAGGCTGGCAACCAGCCATCAGGTTTCGTTTGCCAAATCGACAGACTGGATGGTGGATTTCAATTGTTTATAATGGGAGTGATAATGGTTCTGTGTAATTATAGCCCACATATAATTAATGAAAAATAATACCACAAATATTTAAACATATTTCATTTAATACAAACGTCTTTTAGCCTCTCTTTGCTTTGCTTTGCACACACACAGCTAATGTAATATACAGTAGATTAAGTGTTTGAAACTCTAATGCAAAGTAAAACACTGAATTTATTACTACTTTTAGAGGAGGGAAATTTCAAGGTAGGGTGATTTAAAACAGCTGAAATTATTATGTGGAGAAAAAAAACAATAAGATCTAAAGTTTCGTTTGTCGTTTGTGTCAAGAAGAAAGGCAATATGTTTTTTAGAATGTAAACTGTGTTATATTCATCGTTTTTAATATCCTCTCCCTTTTCCCAAACTTTTGTTAGTCGGTTTAGCTTTGCCACTCAGATTTCGATGAAGTGTGAGCACTTCTTCTGTTCAAACTGAGCTGTCGTACTGTTTTGTTGGTTATCCTGTGGTGCTGACAGTTTATATTTTCTTTAGTCTTGTTATTTCCAAGAGTGGTAATCCATGTACCAGAACAGCTGTGCTCTTCCTTGCTCAGAGAGAAAATTGTGCCCATACACTGAGGTAGAGTTATATCGAAAGAATGGACAAACTGAATTTATAGTTGTGCATTAAGAGCTTCCAGTATAGCTATGGCAAAAGAAGCTACGTCTATGTGCATAAGCTCCATAGCTCTGAAAAATGTACAGTAAATACATGTTGGCGCTACAACAACTCAGAGATACTACATCAGGACTGCAAGAACTGTGATAAGTCAGCTTAGCCTGCTTGTATTTTCCAGGGTTTGAAAGATATCAATGAAATTGAACTATAAATCCAAATCTATCTCCATTTTTTTTATACTTGAGTCAGATAAATCCAACTTTACTATCAAGCCAAAGCACTATGCTGTAGCAATCTCACATACCCATATTGTAGTATCCTTTTACCTCTCACACAAGCACATAGTATAATAGTTCTATTATCACTGCATTATGTTCAGTTCCTGTCGTGATTAGTCTGCTGTCAACCAGTCCTGTACTAAACCACACTGACCAGTGACAGCCACATGTGATAAAGTCAGCTTTGCTCCCAAAGACAATGCACGAACCACTTCTACTGCATATTCTGATTTGGTTAAGAAGGGCAATTATGCCAATTTCCATTACTTGTGCGATAACACGTATACCCATTCTCACCTGATAACCTAAACAGCCCGATTCTTTATAGATTAATGACTTGTCTTCAGCTAATGTATTTTTATCACAAGGTCATGAGTGATGTATTATCAGTTAATGAGAAATACAGATATGTCTGGTGTGAGAGAGGCGGAGAGGGGATAAACACACACACACGCAGACACACACACACTCATTTGACCTTTCAGAAGGGGTTTTTTTCTGGCCTGCTGTGAGTTGTCCTGCAGTGATAAGAATAATGGTTTTGGCGCCATGGCCCAGGGGAGACCGACCTCCCATTCCCTCCCAGCAGATAGTTGAGCAGAGAGGTTCAGCCTCTCCTATTGTGCCTTGTACATCTATAGCAGACAATGAGGCTTAGCACTGCCCACTTGAGGGACAGCCGTATGCTGGTATTAAGGACCACTGCAGATCTCTCTGATAGCTGTCACTAGGGGACTTATATAGGAAATGTAAGGAGGGGCAGGGTAGAGAAGAAACTTGGATTAGATTATTTATAAATCACACAACAGGAATATGTCTTTAAAGATCTGAAAGGCAAAGAGGACATTCACAGGGCATAATATTGTACCATTGTGTGATGGGCTTTCAAGGAGTTTGAGGAGTGCTAGATTTCTCTGTCAAGCAGCGCAAAAATAGCACAGTAGGAGTCCTCTGATATCCTGCGTTATTTCATTTCACTTAAGGTTGGAGCTTTACTCAAAAAACTGAATAAGTGCGAAAGGGTCCTTGTTTAAATGCTCCCATCTCTATCTCTGATCTCAGCATTCGCACAGTTAGGCTGTGCGTGACATCAAGAGGAAAAGTGGGAAAATGTTAGGTGCAAATGTATTAGTCATGTTTTTAATTGATTTTCTGGAAAAGGCCTGGGTGACTTCAAAGCAAATACAGGAGCTGTTGAAAGAAACTCAGATTAGCTGTTTTTAAGGGAGCGCTGCACTCTGAAAGGCACTTTCTTTGTTCAAATACGCTAACTATCAAACTGGGAATGTGTAAAGGCACAGGAGGACATACAGTATTTTAGCTGCAGTTACTGTGTTAATGATAAATTCTAGTTTACATATAAAACATGCTATTTACGATGCAATATACCGTTTAGTTGTTTCCTGTTCCTCCATCGTGCGATTTTGACTTCAAACTGCATTAGTCAATATCTATCTATAGATGACTACTTTATGCAAGCTTGTTCCATTGCTATGTAGAGTCTTTACTCATAAACAAGGATTCATTTCATCCTGCTCTGCTTTTATTGATTTGACTTTATATATGAAATGTTTCCTGTTCAGGCCTTATAGGAGTCACTTATAGGAGGAGTTTATGCACAACCTTTGTGTTATTTATGGTTACTTCTCTGTGCGCTTTGGGTGATGGTTTATTTAAGCCAGCCTCAGTTTGCTGTGCGTTGTTTGCATTACATTGGACAATTGCCAAGATCTGCAATGGTGAGCAGAAGTCAGTTATATAATAAATATCAACCTTTGGTCACAGACTGAGTGGACGTTGTTTGTAGAAGCACTCGTCTAAACAAATTTTCAGCGGTAGTACCTCAGTAGCTGTCTAAGTTAACAGTCACAACAGGCCTGAAGCAGCAGGCATTGATTCCTGTTTGACTTGAACTTGTGGCTCAGTGTTACGAGAAGTAATTATGTTCATAATGACAACATCAGCACTGGGCTCACAACAATTTGTCCCTGTAGCCCGTGAATCCATGATCTTTTGCTAGACGTCATCTGCTCGCAGGCTTGGTTTTCTGAAGGCACCAACTTACATCCACATATGTGTGCTATGTGTGACAATTGAACAATTGCTTCAGCATCATTTTGACTGCATGTCGCCGTCTCAGAGTCTGATACGTACCCAAATTAGCAGTAAAAAAAGAACCAGTGGAGCAATTATGAGTATGTGATAGCAGTAGGTGTATCTGAACCCTGAGATGGCCCTGATTTCCGCCTAGGGAAAATACAAATGAATGTTCCCAGTCTTAGTGCTTGGAGAGTAATGGCTGGCCCTGGCCCATCCCTTACCCCAGAGGGCTTTGGAGTAGAGAGAGGATTAGAGAGAAATGGATGAGAGCAACCAATAATGAAGGAGCACTGTCTTAAGTCTAATCATTGGCTTTAGAAGACATGATCTGGGCTGGAGAGAGGGAGAGCACGAGAACATAAAAGGTACGTGTCTTGTTGTGATTACACCTTTTATCACGATTGAACATACAATATGTTCCAGATATCAGATGTGTGGTGTGTTGCTTTATTCACTTAAAGCAAACACCCCACTCATCGCTTTACATAAATGTAGTGAAAGTGTAGTTTCAGTGAACGATAAGACACCTCATTATTGAGACGCGGTGATACACCTTTTATCACACAAATTTAGTGTCGCGTTTTCCTCTGGCTTTAATTCCCTTAAATTAGCCTGTCAGGCATAACAGATATTTCGGAATATTTGTAATGCTAATTAGGGCAATTGTGGGGAGTTGAATCAAGATGCTGAAAACAGCAGCTAAACAATCAACCGGGCAAGATGCAGATTTTTATGCTAATAACATGAGAAGAGGGTAAAGATGGAGAGAAAAATAAAAAAACTGGTTAGTTCAGTCAGGTAGTGAGGGTGGAGGAGAGTGAGAGCGGAAAGGGGGAGAGAGATAAAATGAGAGAATGCAAGAGGAGAGGGGGGAGAAAATTAAAAGCTGATTACCTTGTGAGTGAGTCGCTGGTTTCTCTGTGGACTGGGAGAGGAGTAGGAGAAGGAAGCCTGATTTTAGTCTTATAGTATTTATTAAGGCCGGTCCCAATGGTAATCAAGACCAGCTAAAAATAACTACAGTAGCTACAGACATAAACAGTGGACACAGACTGAGCACTGCCTTACGTACTGTAGCTGCACACAAAATGTCTCCTCCAAACCAAGGGTTTTACCGATGTGTGATCAATATTTGTACACTGCATTGTGTAATGTGTGCAGTGGGGACAGTGTGATTCACACACACAAACAATACTTACTTGAAAATAATGGGTTTTCATTACAGTCATTATACGGTTGAATGACAATCACAGATATTTCCCATAAGCTCCTTTCGTCCCCTCATCGTTGCCCCTAGTTTGTTCACATTCCCATCATTCTCACTTGGCCTAGCAGAGGTCCCATCACCTCTCTCTGGGCTATGTGAAATTATTATATTGTACTGGGAGATAACAGTGTGTAGCCTTCAGGCAGTTTGTTCGCTTCACCTCCTTAAAAAAGATATTGCTGTGATACAGGGTGGCTCCTTCTCTGCTCCCACTAAATCGAAGGGGAAGCCTTGAAGGCAAGGTCTGGTGAGTGTGAAGCCGGATGAAAGAAATAAAAGAAAGAATCGGTTGACATGTTTGTGTGGCTTGCTGCGTTTAAAAAAAAAAAAAAAAAAAGGGCGAATTCTCATTACCATATGAGTCAAAGACGAGCCACCAGCTCGATCCAGGGAATTGTTTCCTGCCTTGATGCTAGTTTTCTGTGGAGGGCGGATTGATTGGAAGCCAGATTTTACTGACTTGGCTCGCTCTGAAATTATTCAGTAACTGCTGATGAGATGGTCAACTGAAAGGCATGCAAAAAACAAAAAAAACAAGGACAGTGGGTGCTCGTTAAAGTGAATCTGTAAAGTTTAACAAGAAGTTGTATGCTGAATTTTTTAGAAATAAATTATTCTTCTCTTATTTATTGGTCATTTTGTAAATATTGGCCACCTTGTCTCTCTTACCTCAGTGCTTTTATTTGATTTGAATGGAAATGTTTCTTTACTTGGATGTTTAAGCATTTCCTCTCCAAAATGCAAAATAAAACCTGTGAGTTCAGGTCACCAGGATTTCTGCCAGAAGCTCGAATAGAGTAAATCCTGGCACACCTGAGAACACAGCAAATGGAGACGCATTGGTGCCCCCTAGCTGCAGTACGGTTAGGAGATAGCAAATTCACAAACAAAGCCACACACTGTGCACAACGCACAGTCACACAGAGAGGAGAAAAGCTCCTGGGCTGAATGGCGGTGTATTAATCACAGTGACGCCTGGCACTGCCATCTGTGACCCAGACTTTTAATTGCATCCTCTCTGCTTTGCTCCTGCACTCCCCCTTTATCTCGCTTCTCTCCCCTTTCTCCTTCCTCAAACCTCCTCATGCCCATGAGAGGAGGCTAATGCAGCGATAAGAGGGAGGGCCAGGGACGTGCAAACCCCAGAAGTGCCCCGGCCAAAGCTCAAAGGACACCAAACGCAGCAACACATTAACACGTGGAGATTCAAGCTATAACGTGAAGCTTGCTGTGTACTGTGATTATGTCCAAGCGATGTAGTGTGCAGAGAAAAACAAATATCTGTGAGGAAATCTTCATAATCCATTGAAATACCACGACAACCTTTGACAAACTCCCACAGAGCATGTGACCTCCACAGCATCTCGCATGTGTGCGCTTACATTGCAGACAGATCTGCAGTATAACCCTGTATCCTGGCAGGCTGCTATACTCTAATGCAGGAGGGCTTTCTTTTACAGCTGGTTCTCCATACCTGCAAAATCAAGGATGCAACAGAAGGAAAACAATGACGTGAAGGGGAGGGGCGAGAGGGCTGTGGACGAATGTGGGCCATTTAGGCGTGACAACGCTTCATTCAGCACCGTTAAGTGTAGGAGCGCCAGATAACAAGCGTGTGGTGTTTAAAAAGTGAAACATGAGCACTGACGCACACAAATGCAGGTCGACAGCACCTTCTCTTCCCACGCACACACATACACACCTCTGGGAACACAGAGAATCAATGACACCCAAACCCATTTATGCATCAGCTGTAATAATCGTATATGCTAAGAGTTTGTGTCACACACTCCCACTCCAGCGTCCTTCTTCTTTCTCACTCTGGCTACCTCACACACACAAGCACCCACAGCGTGACACACACACACACACACTTGAGTCGCAGTGGTTTTCCTTTTGTGAGAGCGAGCTGTCAGAGGGAACTGTGTGGGCTTTTGTTAAAACAGAGAACTGCAGAGGCAGAGAAATTCATTTCCAACTGCGGCAAAAAAAAGGCCTTTTCAGGAAAGTCACATTGTACCTGCAGTGTTTTAAAAACAGCAGCATGTAAATTGAATTAGTTATGAGCATTCCTGTGGGGGCAAAGTGGGCTGGATTTCAAAAGTGTTGCGGAGGTACTGCATGGGGCGCCTGAGGTTTGACTACAGATTCACAAAATGCTGCTCCTTAGTAGTGATAAATCAAGGCATCAGAAAATAGATTTACATCTTTACTTGCCAATCCTGTTGTTCTACTGCAGTTACTTCACCGCCCACTGAAAGGTGTAAAGTTTTCCATTTCTTTTGCTGCCTGTAGGTGGAAAGAAGATTACTCACACGTCTCTAGTAACTGAACTCGAGCACATTTTTAACTGCTATAATGTCGCTGTCTGGTTGCAGCTTTGCATTTTCTCTTTTTTTTAACTGATTAAATTTACTCTGGAGGATTATGTGAACTTTTATAGATTGTTTTACTTCATCAGAACCTTTTAAAAGAACATTTTAAAAATGCTCAGCAGTCAAGTGGCGGTTTTTCACAGAACTCAATTTTTTATTCATTGCTACCAGCAGTGGATTTTCATGTGCAATTCAGGGGTTTTTAAAATATTAATACAGCTTATTGTGAGTGACACTTTTCATCAGAGTACTTAAATGCAAAAGTTAAGCATCCTAGCATTAGATTCATCATATTTCATGTTTTGACTCTTCATAGCATTAAGGTAAAACAGTGCTGTTATGTATAATGTAACACAGCAATGAATCAAATTATTCTTTGGTTTATATGCTCACAGATCAAGACAGAATCAAACCAAATTCAGTCTTTTTGCGACTGAGAAATTCCAGAGCTCATTGCTGCTTTGTACATACAGTATGTTCTGTATTTTAGCACTGTTCATTTACTCGTCAGTGGGCCCCGTGCTGCTGTCTATCACATCTTCAGCCTGGCACAAATACTGTTATTTGCAAATTGAGTGGGTGGCGTTGATTTTCCCATTGGCTTGAGGAAAGCAGCAGGATTCCCTGGGGAATGTTTACTTAGCGCTGTGCCACGACTGCGATGAACAGCACCTTAACAAAAGGAGCTCCATATGCTCAGTCAGGACCTATTTACCAGCTGCACTCGTAGCATACCTGAATCTCAAGTATATCACTGTGACACATAACTTTTCTCCACACGGAAGGGGTACGTTTTGTCTCATATCAACCCATTTAGGTACTGTGGGGCTGTCTATATTTAGCTGTTAGCTAATATCATATTTATTTATGCACCTTCTAAATAACAACAGAGCACTTTGCAACTCATTATAAACAGATCAGATGGCCAGAATAAAGGAGGAATCATAAAAGGAAGGCTTCAGTAAGAACAGTGGTAAAAGTTGGTACTTGTAATCAGGAGTATAAAAAGATCTATGTCTTAAAGAATTACCAATAAAATCATATAATTACTTCTAAAACCAGCTAGCAAGTGTGAAAATGCAAACATCAGACTGATGTCATCCTGACCTTTTTGTGAAGTCTGCTTTGCGTCTCTTTTAGATCTATCATGCCGTTCTCTCAGCTCACTTTAACTGTGATAATAACTGACCCACCAGGGTGCCCATTTTTATGTCTGGCTGAGCTATCGGCTCAGACTGACTGTCCTGGTTTGTATCAGGGAGAAAGTGTCTCGCTCTGCAGGGAATACAAGAGGAGGAGGATAGATGAGGACAGGTGGGGTGGGTTAAGCAGGGTGCAAATAAGGACAGTCATAGAAGGAGGACAGGGGAGCTGTGACAGTGGAGAACGGAAAAGTGGAGGAGACAGGGAGGGGATGGTGACAGGAAGAGGAGAGGGGAGGCGTGCACGGTCGACAGGTGAACATGGTGTAGGTGGATGCAGAGGGATGACGGAGGCATGCTCCGTGTGGATGCACAAAACCAGTTCTGCAGAGTTACTACCTGCCATCTGCATTATGCACATGTAATGTTTCCATACAAGAGATGTTTTGGCCTCCTCTAGGGTATTGTTGTGGCTCTACAAGCAGAAAGGTTCAAAGAGCGTAAGCCTCTCTCTTTCTGTGTGTGTGTGTGTAGAAGTCGGTGGTCGGCGGTCATGGCTGCTTGCCCGCTCTGTTTTAGCCACGTCGGTGCTGCGCTAGTCGCTCTGTTGGACAGCATGTTCTGTGCCGTAGAGTCCAGAGAAGACCAGCCAAGCAGAATGACACCAGTCTCAGCAGCCTGCCAAACACCGCTGTGGATGGCAGAATTCACTAAAATATACAAAACACACAGAGACACAAAGACATTACCCGCACAGGAGTATGTGCACACACGCAATGGATGAACACACATATACTGAGAGAAATCTACACACACAAATGGACACACAAAGGGAGACTAACGCATAAACACACACACATTTACACATATAGAGGCTACAAAATACCATAGAACAAGAACAGAATGCATAGGCGGCAAACATATACACACACACACACACACACACTTGAGCTGGTGGTTAATACCCTTGATGTTTTCCTCATTAACCACAGGGAACCAAGGCAAAGTACAGGGACACTCACACACGAATGCAGAGGAAGAAGGCAATTGACACAATAGATCTTTGAGTCAGAAGGCTGTTACCGTAACCAGCAAGGCGCAAAATTGTTTCTATTTCTATACAGTTTACATTGTTTGCTGAGTCTGAGCTGCTGAGCTGGCTGTTTGAAGCAGCATTATCGGCTGACCAACAGAGTGCATTACCCACCCACATGCACTGTAATCACCCGTGTATAGTATATAGTATTATTATATAGTAATTTCAGTGCACTGATTCACATTGTTGTTCAGTTTGCATGTAATATGTTCAGAACCTACGCAAGCTGCTGAAAGGTCATGAACACACTCTTCACTGTGTTAGAGAGATACAGTACATAGTGGGTAAAAGTAATGAAGTCATGAAATCTCATTTTAGACATTTTGTTTATCTTTTTGATCAGTCATAACCTTAATGAAAAAAAACTAGCGTTGACTGCCAGACGCTCGGAAAGTCCCTCCAGCACCCTAAATGTGGCACTGGTTATGACATGACGTTCATTGGGTCACTCACTTAACATTTACTATAAAATATGGCTGCTGTGCAGTGCTGTCTGGCAGTAAAGTCTGATGTGTTAGTGTCTGATTTTTATTGATCAAATTTAAGCGATGTAAGCACAACAACAAAAAATGTGCGCTGACAAATAAACACATAAGATAAACTGTACAAAGGTTGTGAAATAACCATATGCAGTACTTGTAGATAGTTTACACAGTGAATACCAACAACTTACAGATAGCCAGCGGCCAGGCCTGCACTGGGTCCAGGTGATGAAGTGAAGTCCAGTGGCATCATTGATTGAACCTTAACCTTAAAATATGTATGTGAAATTGATGCAGGACTGTGGGTTTACTGACCTTCAAGGCTGTCAGCTTAGAAAATGCCCTGGAGCATTGTCTTTGTTTATTCATTTCAAGTTCAATTTTTCATACAAAAGGATGCCAAGCATAACATGACAAAACAAATTACATGCACTAGAGAACAATAACGGTGAATAAGCACAGATTAGTTATCAACAGTGTCACTGTTTCCATTTCCATTATGATGCAACAGCAATGACTAAATTGTTTTCACATTAACTCTCTTTGTCTTAAAACTATCCATTTTTTGAAGGCTGTGAAAACTGTTCAGGCTTTATTTTATATATTTTTTCTGTATATCTCTATCTCGTTTTCTATCATTATCTGCCTCTACTGCCAACTCTTTTTATCCAGCCATCTCTCTCTCTCTCTCTCTCAGACACACACAAAAGCCTAGTTTCTCTATCAGTACCTAGTCTGAGCGTTGTGTCTTTCTGCCGCTTTCATCTCCATTTAACAATGTGGCAGATTAGATCCCACCACCTGATTTGAATGTGCTTTGTGAACAGGATTTTTAATGAATAGCAGAGCATTTATGAATACATGTCTCTATGCTAACTAGTTGTGTCAGGAATTAGGGTCACGGTCTCGGCTCCTTGCGGCTATAAACAAGTAGGTGGTGAATGGTTAAACTGGGACCCAGCCTGGTGCACTTACAAAAAATCAAGGACAATCTTCTAACAGTTCTGCACAATTTCAATGGCTCACACAACACACGTGTGTTCCCATGCCAACTGGCACCACCACAGCAAATAAGGCAGCGGGCAGACCCATGGAGACCTCCCTAGTTCTTTATAGAATTAATACTGAAATGAATATGCAGCAGCTGAAGACAGACATTCTCAAACTCGTTAAACTTAAATGCGGGCACAGGCTGAAACGTGTGCGCATGCATTGATAGATAGAGCTTTGCTTAAGCACGCGTTCTTAAGCCTCACTTCTCCAGCTGCACCACAAGAGACCTGTCTAAGTGACAACAATTAGCCTGCTCAGTTCAAGCTAATTGAAATCATTTACATAATACATGCCTGACATCACAATTCATCTGTGGACAATTCAAGCAGGTCTGTGTCATATTGTCACAACCTGATGTTAAATCGCCCCGTGCTTTGATAAATGATCCCTAAAGCGAGGTCATTATTTTACACAAAGCCTATCACTCACATAACTTTCTCCACTAGGCTGTACTGTTTTTTTAATGAAAAAATGGATTGCATTTTCCAACATAGACAGATGCACACATTGTCAAAGTGGTGTTTACCAGCCATCCCATTACGCATGCAATTACTCAGAGGTTGAAAACAAGCAGCCTCATTTGTGTGATGGTAAGCGGCAGTGGCCGAGGAAATCTTATGCTTTATTAGCCTGTTGTTTGGAAGCTGCTTTTGACAGGAAGCTGGGCGATAAATTAAATAGATGGCTTGATAAAAAGCTTGCTGTGCAGAATTCTTCACGCTGGATTTTTGAGAAATCATGCTGCCAAAGCTCATAACAGACGTTCTGTACCCTGGATGATTTATGAAATCAATTTGTCTTGTTATCAGCAGCCACAGTTTGTGAGATAAGATAAGAGCACATGCATTTCAACTTGAGGGTAGAGGGATGGGTGTGTGTGTGTGTGGGGTGCATTAGTACAACAGCAATCACTCATTCCCACATTGATATCATTGCATCATGCTTTGTGGGATAATGATGCATTGACTGTTGATTAAATTTAGCAATAGAGTGAAAGGATTTTGAAACTGTTGTGTCTGAGAAGCTGTTGGTTTCCTCTGTGTTTTTCATGCTGTAATGGTATATTCATGTCTGCTGTCGCTGGAGAATCTGTAATGATGAACTCAGCAGAACAACACCATCTCTGCGTGTCTGTCTGTAGGTGAACTCTCCCGACCCTTTATGTGTAGTGGACAGATTGAAAACACCGCCTGTACCCAAACCGTCCTCCCATACTGCTCATACGGACAACTTATCTCCAGAAACAGATGTAGCATTTTGTTTGAGTGTGTTCATGCAAACATGTGATTCCTCATACTGTAGCTCTCTTTCTTTTGTCTCAGTCAAGCAGAAACCTCCAAATGTCATTCAAGACTTTCTTTGGTGTTGTTGGCAGCAAAGCATGGAGAGCAATCGGCCCAGTCAGCCTAATGTGCTTTAGACCTTCTCTTCATGCTTTCCCTTGAGAAACTGAGGGAAATGCTATTTTGACATTGCTATTCGTCTAGTTTGGGGAAAAAATGAAATGAGAAAGAATTAGGTCCCACTCCCCTCCCCACCCCCGATGTATTCCAGTTCAGGAACAGATAAGCAGTTTGTTTTGCCAAAGACGTGAAAGCAGGGAATCAGAAGTGACAGCAGAAGGGATGAGATATTTCAAGATATGTCTTGATGAATGTGGGTTAATCTTAAACCTGCCAGATGTGTCAAGGATTTGCGAACACCTCATGGAGTAAATCTCACTGTGCTGCTCTCTAATTCTGTACCCCCTTTCACTTTTTCTGTCTGTCTCTCCAGTGAAGTTTGAGGATTGCCAGCGCAGCAGAGAGGTGGGGTTTGTCAGCAGTGACCCCAACTTCAGCGTGAGGCCTGATGGGACTGTGTACACAGAGCAGGAGGTGGCCAACCTGTCAGAGCCCGTCCAGTTCATGGTGACAGCCCGGGGGCTCCATGACCCCCACATCTGGGAGACCACTGTTAAGTTGGCCTTGGCTGGACACCCTCATCCTTTACCACTGACAAAGGTAATGAGACAGAACAATTTTAGGAATAAAAAAGCACAGGGGCACAAATGATCAAATAAAAACTTTGAATTGCATTTGGAACTGGTTCCTGGTGGGCAGAATACTCAGATTCAGACACTATCCAGTGTTATAACTCTTAATATTTAGGAAACATTTAGATAGCAGACTTCTCATCTTTTTCCAGCACTGATAATGATTTTAGTTTTACCAGCTACTGTTAATTTTACCAGATACACGGACAATACAGCTTAAGGTGATGAACACTTAAGTGTAACTGCTAGTCAGTGTGTATATTCAGTGATCATTTGTTAGGCAAGACTCTACAATCAGCTTTAAAATGATAAGCACAGATCTTCATTGACATGAGTTATTTTCAACTTTTGTTACTTGCAGGTTTTGAAAGTTACACTTTTGATATTCTAGGAGTATTTCAATTTCATAGGAGGATTTGAAAGTAGAATTCAATTTAAAAAAACACCATTATAGCCCAGTCTTAGGTGTTTTTTGATTGGATATAATATGCATCATTGTTTGATGAGAGAAACAGCATCTTCCTGCAAAAGGCCACCATCATCAGCCAAGACTTTCATATTAAAACTAATAAGATTTGAAGTGTGCCTTTAATTATCAGAACAATTAATGGTGGTCGCTTTTAGGACCCTACTTCAACATTTTACCCTCTGTGTGTCTGACTTGTACAGTCTGTTTTTCAAGCTGTCTCCAAGGAAAGATTTTATGAGTGCACGCACAGCAGTTAAGATGCAGTGCTTCTCTGTATGTGACATGTAGAGACATGGCCCTATTTGCTACCAAGACTTTATTAGCTAACAGAGACTGTAACTACACAGGACCAAATATATGGCTGCTGTTACTGACTTCCTCTACCAGGCTGCTGTGTTGAGCGACAAACCCATTATCATTTTTCCTGTATTACTTGTTGAATGCCATTGGGCTTAATGTTCAGTCATGTTTCTAATCATGACAAAAAAGCCTAAGACTCATGTAGCTAAAGCAATTGCAGAGTGGGGATTAAAATTCTGCCCACTCCTGGCAGTGCAATAATGGAGACTGTGAAATAATTGACATTGATTGAGCTAATGTTCCACTCTAGCGGAGTCTGAGAGGACCAGGTGATGTAGTTTCAGCGTATAATTATGTTGCAAACATTGTGGAGCTGGAGAAAGATTAAATAATTGAACAAGAAATTAATGTGTTTTCTCTAATCACATGGAAATTTGAAAAACAGCTTTTATATGTACAATACAGCATGCATTTTTTTCCCCTCAGAGCAGTGTTTACATGTGTTCGTGTCATCTTTAACTCAGATACTATAAATGCAGTAGGTGCAACGACAGACTTTAGTTTCATTCTCCTATTTGGGAAACTTTAGGCACGCCCTGAGGAAAATTTTAAAATAAATGCTTGTTTCATAATCACAAAAAATGTAAATATTAAATTACAGAATTGGCTAAAGAATAATATAAACAGGAACATTGGTGAATATCCATTCAAAGAACCAAAATCTTGTGATTACTATTGTTTATTGATATATTTGGTGCTTGTACAGTTTCTGATGCCTTTACATTATTAAAGCTGCATAAATGGAAGTCTGTGAAACACTGACTGACAGAATCCACACGGCT
>JAUBNQ010000023.1:6065297-6083767 GCA_032353495.1 Ctenopoma kingsleyae
GTTTCTGATGCCTTTACATTATTAAAGCTGCATAAATGGAAGTCTGTGAAACACTGACTGACAGAATCCACACGGCTGAATAATCACCCTTTTCATCTGACGTCAACAATTTATGACTTGAGTGCCAACGGTGACATTTATAAGCGATCATGGTTTTACTGTGTACTTTTTCAGAGCGGTTGACTCATTTTTGTTACACTTCGTACTTTTCAGAGTGCAACATTTATTAAAATCGAAGGCACAAAATGAACTCGTACTGTATATAGATCAGCAGACTCTGTAATCTGCTATAATGTCAGACTGCCCTGCAGACAAGGTTCTCCCTCTTCCCTGTTTCAGTTTGAAAGTTTGTTCATTTACAGTTTAACAGAAAGATAATGTCATTACAATATCAAAATACTAAACTATTATGTAAAACTTTATGGCAGAATTGTGATTTAAGCTGAATAAAGTGCCAAGTTTAACAGGTGTAGTGTTTAACATGGTCACCATCTCAGTTTCAACAAGCTTGCAACATCTGACAAAAGTGCAACTGAAGCAAATGGGAACATCATAGTTTTTAATGTAGTTTATCTTGAAATATAACAAGTTCCTGTTTTAAAAACACAATTCATGATGTATGCACACAGGAGCAGATCCACAGAGGGGGCAGCTGGTTTGACTCCCAGCTGGTCAGACGCCAACAGCTAACATGAAACATAGTGGTGATAATGCTGAACAAGTTTATACATAAAGTCAGTTCCATATAAGTAGAGAGAAATGACATGTGTCAACAACAACATCACCTGACACTTAAAAACTCAAAAGCCTCCTACACAAGTTAATAGCTCTAGTGTGTTTATTCTGGTTATTATATTTGCAGTATAACGAAACTGTTTTTTTCTATTGAAAACTGGAAATGTACATATATAAACAAACTTAAACACATAAAGTGTCTGACCTTAGAAGCTCTGACAGATCACTGGAGCTAACAGCTAATTTTGCACTCTGAGTTAACAGGCAGGTCTTTGAACATTTTCCACTCATTAGTTTTGCAATTCATGCAGTTTTAGGCACAAAAACAACTTTTCATTTGGATCTCATTATAGGCTCTCAGTATTTTTAGGTTGTTTTCTACTCATTCCTACATATACCAATTACATACACATACAATTTAATAGGTAAATCAGATGTCACGAAATCACCAAACTTATTACAACTCAATCTATGGGGAGAAAGTCTGTACCAAATGTAATGGCAATGCATCAGATAGTACTAGGTAGAGCTATATTGTGCTACCTAGAAGTAAAATAGACGAGGTACAGTAGATAACAAAGTGTGAACTTAATGAACGGCAACATTGACACCCACTGACCAACTGACAGGTTAAGCTCGGCAAGTCAGTGTGCAGTTATCCGAGTCACTTGAGTTGACGAATGACGAAGTCTGATCAGAGCAGAAACAAAGGACTTGCAGCAGCGTTCCTCCCCACACTGCAGGTGAAGCAGCCTCATTTGTCTGCTCACCCTCACCTACTGAAAAACATCCAGGTGACATCCTGTCATGTGGTCCATGATCGGCCCTGATTGACTGTGTCAGTTTTTCTTAGCGCGTCGCTCCGTCTCTGCAGCCTCCTCATCCTCTCCTGAGTGTAGGCCGGCATTTTTCAAAGATAATAACTAAGCAGCAGTCTAGCTGTTGCTGTATGTAAACATTGTTGTTTCCAGATACAGTCACAAAAAGTCCTCACACTAACGAATGCAGAGATCAGAAAGAAGTCCACTTCTTCCACTCACCTCATAGAAAAACTACTTCAAGGCTGGAGATAGCAGCAGAAAAGTTCAGAGAGAGGGAGACAGAGAGGAAGAAGCACAGCTATGAGGTAAAGTTAAAACAGTCTAATCACGCCAGTGTTTTTGAAATATATGGCAATGTATTTTCCTTTTCCAGGGCAGTAAACACGCACAGAGGTGAGCAGTTGTTATCTGAGCCCTCGTTGTTCTGAAAGTCAATAGTCATTTTAGAAAAAAGGTTATCATAATCGCATCACCTAACCGCAACCTATCTCTGCGTAATTAACATGACAGCGGACTGAAACCGCTCAGGTTATCCTCTTCTTCCCAATGGCAATTAAAAGACAGACACCTCAAATACCAGCTCGTTTTGTTCACTCGCTCTGTGTAGAGACAGATAATGTGTAGAGAGATGCTGTACTGTGACTAACTTTATCACCTCTCAGATGAACTCGCTTCAATATACTGTGCTTTTATTCTCTATTTACTGTGTTCTGTAGCCTCAGAACAGAGAACCGAGCAGAGAGTGCACTGATTTGCTTTTAATAACCGGCTTAATTTCTCACTGTTCTGTTTTAGTAGCATAAATTAGCATACTTGCTATGCACTCCATGGTCAATTTACTATTTCATTTTCCAGTGTACAATACCACAGCAATTGAAGTGTAGAGCATCTTTGGCCTGAGAGCCCTTTCTGCTGTGTTTGTGTGATCAGGCTATCACACCTCACACAGGTAGGGCCTCTAGTTGAGTGCTCTCCAACTCATACTGATTTCATGGCACGTTGGTTTGCCTGCTTCACCACCTTAGAGCCCATCAGTTATGCGCCACTGGATTTGGAGTCGACTGTTTGCCGGACTGGGTTTTAGTGCTTATTTGATTTGCATTTTTACCATACTCTCCCCAGACAGCCTCACCTGTTCAAGGTAGATTACAGCGAAGGCCAGCAGCAGCGGGGTGGAATGTAGGATCCCGGGGTTCACTGGTCATTGAAAAACAGCTCCTGCAGCGTGGATGTGTTTTTACAGTGTCCTTTCATTTTGTGATTATAGCCTGATTGTTTTGACAAACCACAGCACAAAGTTGGCACAGAGCAGCAATGCAAATGATTACTATATTTTCTTACTACTAAGTAAAATTCAAATGTTATTTTTCTTAGCAGTAGTTCCTGAGAGAAGATCTCATGGGAGAACATTCTTCTTCCTGACAACTCATGCTCTGATCTCGTCATAGTAAAGTAGCAAAAGGAACTGCAGCACTAAAGAAATGACATCAAAAATCATGAATCAAATGTTTTCACATCTGCTGAATAGAGAATGACCAATAAGCTCACATTATTATTGTATTGTTCTGCCTGTTTGTCAGACTGATAACGTCCAGATGTCAGCTCCAGGGCTTGGGGGCTGCAGGTCTCAAGAATAGCGCAGTAATGCACAGTCTGCCTGGGAGCAGAGAGCTGCCAGCTGACATTGTCTGCCTCCGGGTGTCAGGAGTCCTGGGTGCATCAGGGACACACTAACTGAATCCCTGTTGTGCATTCATCCACATACACACACACTGGGACATGCAAATACAGACAAATACGCTCGCACATATGTTGATGCCTTGTCTTTTTACACGTTTGGACATGTGCACACATGCTTGCAATGCACATGATTTCCCATATGAGCACGCAGCCATGACTGAACACACACTACACATGAACATATTGTATTTATACATGAAGAATAAAACTCTCCGAATCCTGATAAGTCCATAAATGTCTGGCAGCCCACAGAGATCATTTACCATTTTTTATTTCCCTTGTAATTCTGGTATTGTCACAATGGCTGTCATTGGCCCTGCTGTTTGAAAGTGACAGTCACATGCAGCCACTACTCCAATATCATCCACAAGCAGGCTTAGAATAAAGGTTGTCTCCCTTTCATCATCTTCGTCCATGTCTGTCTCTCTGCTTGACTGTCTCTTCTTCATTTGTGTTTTGGCAACATTTGCAAAGGAATTTTGGTGCCCAACCAGTCGGATGCTTCTACCTGCTTATCTTCAGGCCTGATGGGCCACTTTCGCCAGCAGGGCAGATAAGGACATTGTCATGGTAGCAGCACACTGGACTCGGCATAGATGAGAAGGAGCATAGTCATGGAGTCATATAGCTCATCTGTATTCATAACTGTGCATAAGCCCTGACATAGAAACGGTTCTGATAATTCACCATTATCTGACAGTGAGAGCGCTATTTGTCCTCTGTTTCATGTTTGCTTTTCTACACACTTGTTTGTTTTCCCTTTCCCTTTATTGTTTGTTTTAAATGAACATCTGCAAATACACACACAGCCGCAGAAACACACACACATGCACAGACAATGACTAATTCCACCTGCCGCCCGTGGAGGAGGCTGGCACGCTCTCTGCCTCCCCTGTGCCAGTTGGTACCTGTGAGTGTTTTGGGTGAGTGGAGCTGGAAAGAGAGTTATCTTATCTGGGAAACACATCTGGTCCCCTCTTTCCTCTGTTTGTCCTCTAACTACCCAACCTGGTCGCACCGCTCCCTCTCCCGCCCAGCTAAACCCACAGACCTGACTGTCTAGGGGTCCTCACTTAGCTTTCTCTCCAATCCCCTGACACGTGAGCGTGTGAAGAGTTAAAACAAAAGATGAAATAGAAACACAACATTTGCTCAGGTGTAGCTTCAGCTACAGTCTGTTTCTGTCACAGGCAAAAGAGGTGATAGGATGAACTGCTGGCCTGTGTTTGGCATGGCAGCGTGTCTGTCTTTGATTGTGTGCACACACGTCTCTTTGCGTGTGTTACTGCTGTGTTTTCCAGGTTGGATGAGTAGGAGGATTTCCACTGTGCTTCAGGTGACAGCACCACATTGCCAGTAAATGCATGTGTGTACATAGGGCGCAGAGACAACAATAGGATTAGGTGGATTACAGCAATACAACCATCTTACACAGGAGGACACCACAGAGAATCGGGGAAAAAGACTCAGTCTTTTATACACACTCCTAACCCTTATTTCACCAGGCAAGATGAGTAAGAACACAATCTTCTTTGTGCAGCTGTAGCCAGGGGCTACAGGGGGCAGAGGAGTTGTGTATACACCCAAATGTTTCTATATAGGAATTTCCCATAATGCTGTCCGGTAAGATTTCAATGGTATCTCAACATAAAAAAACCAGTAGTGCACATAATGAAATAATTAAAATAAAGATTTTGTGCTGAGTGTAGTTGTCTATAAGGTCCATATGCTATTTGTGTGTGCAGGTTTTTTTTTTTTTTAAAGAAAAACAACTCATCAGAGGTGTGTGACATTTTTAGCTCATCTTCATATAAGTGCCTGTTTTATCAGATGATAGGCTTCTGCCAGGGCAAAGTGACACACTGTTTTCTGTCTTCATCAGGGACGGAGAGGACAGGGGTGAGCAGGAGTAATGCAGTCTGCTTGATGAATCAACGGGAATGCAGACAAAGCAAAGCACCTCTGTGGACAAAACCCAGCCATGTAGCCTGGGGGAGGTCTCGCTTTCTTAGGCACAAGCCGGGGGCTTGGGCAGGCTCAGGTGTCTCGCCAGAGGCCTTATGAAATACAATGCAGCAGCATCCAGAGGAAAAAAGCTTACTTATGTTTCATTTGCTTCTGTCACTCTTCCAAAATGGGTTTATTGTTTGTGTGACATCCAGTATTTTAGTTTCAATTTTAGGAGAGGGGAAAAGTTGTCATTTTATAGCACTTAGATGAAGATTCATCTTCCAACCTGTCATTGCAAAAAAGCATTCTTCGAACGATAACGTGCAAGTTATTCACTGCAAGATGCAATATGATATGATATATTTTGCTTTTTCTTTTCAGGTTGGCATCGAAGAAATGCTGTCAAGAGTTTGGGACTCCCAACCCAGAGTTATCAAGTTTCCTCGAAGACATCAGAGAGGCTCCTCTGCCAATGGGCTGAGGCGACAGAAGAGAGATTGGGTCATTCCGCCCATCAATGTGCCTGAAAACTCCAGAGGACCCTTCCCTCATATGCTTGTCAGAGTGAGTGACAGTTCATGTAATTTCATTAAAATACCACACTACTTTTCCTGGTGTGCGGTGCCTTGGTGTGCTTCAAAACTTTCTTTGCAGAGAAAAGCTAAGATTCAACAAAAAACTAGGTAGACAACCCATATACGTATTATTTCTTCATTCAGTACATACATACTTAGGCCAGGCAATAGAGAAGAGGGAATACTGTGTAATATGTCTTGCAATCACCAAGAGGCAACAACATTCTTGTATTTTCCATTAAGCAGACCCAGCAGGTGAAAACGCTGCTCTTGTCTCTGATTTAAGTCATGATGCTAGGTGATTTGTCTGCTGTGCCTCTGGGCACCGCAGACAGATAGGTAAAAAAAAAAAAAAAAGTTATAATAATCCTTGTTGTAGAAACACACAAATACAAAACTCCTGCTTGGTCTCAGAAGAATAGATCTAAGGATTACTCTGGCATATCCTCTCTCAGTGATGTTTGTACCCCTGTTAATGAAGCTATAATCATTCTTCACATGAAAGTAGATCTCTTTATACTGTAGATTACAACAACTGAATTGATGAAGGGCCGTGACATCCATATTGTTTGGTATAAGGATGCTAAGAACTTGATGAGATGAATGGTTTAAAAAGAGGAACTTTGACTAAGTTAGCATTTTATAATGTGAGTTATATGGTGAATTTTTATTTATTTTGTTATTATGGATCCTCATTATTCTGCAAATTTTAGGTTTTCAGTGGAGGCACAAGCATTGCCCTGCAGTTATAAAAAGTATAAAGTTTTGTCATGTGCATGGTTGCCCAGTTATTTATTTAGTTGGTTTTTTTTATTTATTTGAGAATACACTTGAAATTTACTTACAGTGTTTTTCTTCTTATGCTTTCCATTTCCACTTATTCATATCACTGCAAGCTCTGTCTAGAAAAAGGTTTAGATGCTTGGTCTGAACATGCACGTTTTTCTCACAATAAATGAACATGTACAGTTTGTAACCGCATCCTAATTACAACTAGTTGATAACACTGAATATAAAAAGTAAGAAAAAAAACTAAATCTAATTTCTCATGATGGCATCGTGCTCTCAGTTCTATGCTGCTACACGAACGCCACTCACTCACTCCCTCTTATCAGTCTCCCAGACAGACGTGCAGCTTTCTGCCAGCATTTCTGATACACATACAGTACACACATACATCCACACAAAGTCTCTTACGCCCTTTTGTACAGCAAGGCTTACACTCCTGGATTACGGAAATCGCCTTTCACCAAGAAAGACGGCAGATTTTCCACTAAAGCATGGAAACACTCACCCTCACAACACACACACACACACACACATGCACAGCTTGGATGTGAAGTGTCAGGGGAGGCACCAAATTGTGCAGCCCTGCAGGAGAAATGGACACTCTTTTATCCCCTTTTCACATGTTGGGTGTTAGATGGTCGGATTAAACCTTAAGGGCTACCTTTGTGTGTGTGACCGTGTGAATGTTGAGGTTGAGTTAGCTTGAGTGTGTTTGTGGATTGTGTGTGTGTGTTTGCGTGTGGGAACATCCCTAAGCTTGCTTGTACTGTACGCGAGTACAGTATAGGTGCATCTCAGCCCTCAGCCATAGCTGAAAGCAGTGCACCATGGGGGATCTGATGCTGCTGCTCTATCCCCTCTCTATGCAGCACAACTCTCCATTTTGACTGGCAGCTGAGGAGCAGTGGGGATTTTGTGCTTTAGCTTGTCAGTGTCAGAAGTAGCCATGAACAACCTTTAAAGCTTACAACCTTGATTTCAGGACATACCACCTCTCCTGTGCATTGGAAACTCTTTGTGCTTTCTTTGCTTGTGTTTCACTCGAGCCTTCGCATAGGCAGGTTCACTTGGTTTAAAAAGACCAATTAACCCTCAGCATGTAATTACCAAGCATCAAACGCAATGCAAATGACCTACCCAAGGAGGTGTGTGGCGGAGCAGTGGTGGTCTTCTCTTTGATCCAGTGAGAGGGGAGAAGGAACTGGCAGCATGACACGGTACAATTATGAGCTAATGTACAGTCGCTCTGCTGCTCCAGGATATTTGATTAATCCCAGGTGCATTGACAAATTCATCCACATACACAAAACAAACTCTTTACTCATTTGATGTCAAATAATAAGTGGTTTGACCATAATTCTATGAATACTTTATTCATTTATTGTTATTCTAATGTTGGTTATGGTCAACAACTTTGACTAAAAACTAGAAACGGTTCACAGAAAGACAAACACACGCACATACACAAAACAATGGCGTGAAAGAGCTCCATTCCTCTGCTCTCCATTTATACAATGACACGTGCTTAATGTGATTGATTTTCCAACCATTGTGCTCCAATGGAATATGCTTCTGCGCTATCATATTATTTGGCATGACAGATGTAAGGACAGTAGAAATGGAGAGACTGGAAAACAGCTTGAGTTAAATACTGGGGTTGATGGCAAGAACTACTTTAAAGAAATTGAAGAGCAGTGAGGATGGGAGGTGGAAAAGAGGAGAACAGGGGACAGTCTGAGATTGATAAAAAGAAAAAGAAAAGGAAAAACAGAAAGGCTTTGGAGAGTGCTGTAAATCTGTAGGGTGAGGGAGGCCAACATTAGTTTCAGGCCATTTGTGGCATTCTCATCTCAACCGTCTCCTGCAGCACCTACACTGTGGGCAATGAGGCAAAACTGATGGAAAGCAGTCTGAATATGGGAGAGAAAAAAATGCTCCTTTCATTTAACCAGGCCTCAAACACTGGCTCCTCTCTGACCCACTGTTAGGACAAAGAAACGAACAAGATGAGCTGGAAATAATTGAGAGCATTTTGGATGGTTATTTTAATATTATGTGATTCCTCAGCCAAGGGAGAGACTTAAGAGACATGTCTGTGGTTGCTGCTTCTTTTACTTTCTGCATGACTCTGTGCCCTTTCCATGGAGCCAAATGTTACTGTAATGATAACTATACCTATAATGATATCTTTATCATACATTAACACTGTTGCAGAAAAATGATGATTTTAAGGTGAATAGGTGAACTGGTATTTCAGAGTGTGTCTCTGTATGATTTGGTGTACCTCATTATTTTGAATTGCCCATTATGGTAGTGCTTATGGCTAATATAATACAATACAGTGTAGTGTCAGACGTGTCACAGTCAGAATAAGGGGCCTCGTTTAGATGGATTTTATTAAAAGCAAACAAGCACGCAAAAGAAAAACAAAAGATTAAGTTCGCCCACCACTCAAGTTAACTTTTACAGAAGAAAACTTGACTCTTCACAAACAGAAGAAATATGTGGCATTTTGTTGGTTTTCTAATTTGTTTTACTGTGCAGAGCTGTGTGTATACATATGTGTGAGTGTGTGGGAGCAACATAGCTCAGTGACACTGTGAAGTCTGTAATGCTGTTTGCTCAGTATCCTAAATGAAAACACAGTGGTTTATTTACAACCTCATATTGCACAGTGTATTTCATTACAGCTCATAATGAGCTCGTAATATGCTTTTGGATCTGCTTGTTTTGTCTGCATTTTTATTGCATCTCTTATGCATTGAAATGCATTGTGTCCATCGTGTGCGGTTTGTGTGCATGGGTGTTCATGTGTACAGTGCGCGTATGGACGAATCCACCAACATATGCGCACATGAGGTGGTAAGACAAAACATAAATCAATTATTACTCAAGACAAATGTGATCTAAATGTATTATTATTAAAAGTATTGTGTAATTTAAAAGAATTAATCACACAACATCTTACTTACTGCTCCAGCCCAATTTGTAGATGGAAAGCAGCCCAAACACATGTATTTGAACTTTCAATAGTTAACCATTTGAAATTAATGTGAGCACTAAAATCTTGTTTTTTTAAAAAAAATCTTAAAATATTCAAAGCCTCTAAACAACAGGAGTTTAACTCTGGAATGGCAAACATGCACAGCTTTACTCATTTCAGCTTCTTTAAGGGGCTTAGAGTTGTGTGATGCAGTCACACAGGTGGCATTATGACCCCAAACTAATTGGTTATGTTATATATTCTACAGTTTATTTACAATTTAATCAAACAACAAAACCATGACACTATATTTTAAGAATTTACAGCTGCTCTGTATTGAACTGCACCGATCTTCGTGATTGATCTGTATGAACAAAGACATTTTCATTGCTTCTGACAGCAGGTGAAGATTAACATTTAATTTACCATAATCATTGTAGCTCAAATTGATTAATTACACCAGCTAGTTAATATCAATAGAGCCATTAAGTGATGGTTCATACAGTCCCTCATTACATGTCACCATTATCATAGCACTCAGCTTCATTTTTCTTCATTCTTTAGGTCTATGTGCATGTATCTGAGTTAGTTTTTAGCTTCAAGGAGCAGACAGTTTGTCTCGTTCTTGTTTAAATCAGGACGCCTCTCATTCCCTTTTCTCCCAACACGATCCTCTTTGTCATTCAGAACTTGCTCTTCTACCAGCGTTTGATAAATTATGTCACTCCAAGAGTTAGAGATCTGCCGTTACGTATACAGTAGCATCTTGTGTATGTATTTTATAACTTCTCCTTATTGTTCTGAACTACAAAACCACATCGTCATCATCATCATCATTATTTGATTCTAATGTTAGTAGTATGTAAATCCAGACATAAACAGGATGTTCCTAATTATAGTAACATTATAAGTCTGTTCCATTCATCCAACAATTCAAGTAATCATCATGGGTTTTTATGCCTACAATAATGGGGATGAGTTGCAGAAGTCACTGTATATAAGTCCCAAGTCTCTTGTTGTTGCACATTGATGGACGTGCAGGACAGTTCAGTGCAAGCATTCTGTGTTCCCCAAATCTCCTGCAGCATAAAAGGACCGTTTATGTCTCACCTTTTGTGCACACTGGCTTTTGTTTGCTGCTATATTCCTGCGTCTGCGAGTGTATGTGTCTATGGATTTGTGTTTGAGCCTCTCTGTATTGCCTGTGTATCAGTGCATGTGTGTCTCTTTGTCATTCTCAGCATCCCCCAGTCGGACAATTAGAAGGTGACAGTCCCATTACAGCCGGCCCAGTAGTACAAAGGCTGAGTGCTGTTGTGAGTGACACGGAGCTCAGCCTCTCACTAAATAACTGTCAGTCTGCCCTCGTCCACTCTGACCCCTCTGGCAGCCTCCCTCTGAGCCACTCGAACTCCCCTCTGGACTCTCATTGGCAGCCTTAGCAGTTCCCTGAGCCAAGAATGGCCCTCCTTTCTAGCCTGGCCTCCAACTGATTGGCTGGACCCCTCTAGCCTTAGGCATGCCAAAAGGGCTTTCAACTAGCCTCAGGGTGCTGTTGATTGGCCAGGCTATCAGGCCTTATGGGAGCATGGGGCTGCCCCTTGGGTTGAGGGAGGCAATTTTACAATAGCAGGTGGAGAGGAAAAGTGCAAGAGCAGCAGAAAGCTCCCCACTGTCCCTTCTCTCCATTTATAACTCTATATATCAATCTGTCTTTTTATGCCCTGTTCTTTCCCTTTAGTCAGGCTTCCAGCAACTAAACATGTCTTTACTATAATTGTCTTGTGGGACATTTTTATGTTCATGGAAGAACCCCAGAACAGTTTACCTATTGTCTTTGTATCGGGAATCCTTGGCTAAAGCGGGAGAATGCAGCTATTTAATGAGTTGAATCTCTCCAGCGTTCTGTGGTCTGTTCGGAGCGAGTAAGACAAGATTGTCGGCCTCTGCCTCCTCCATTTCCGTGGAAGAATTAGGGAATGTGGCTCTCTTTATAAGGAACGCAGAATGACTGTATTTGCTCTATTCTTCTCCCTCTCTGTGAATCAGGGGAATTAATGCCATTGTTAATGCAGAGAGACTGCTGGTACATTTCAACACGATTCTCGCCTTTTGCAGGGCTCATCTAAATTGCCCAGCTAATGCCATAATTGGGTTTGTGAGTCACTTCTTAACTCCCATTAATATTTGTTCTCCTTCTAATTGCCCCTTTTTCCAAACCTACATTTCATTTCTCCGTCTGATTAATGGTCTGAGGTGGAGGCAGTGACGTGCATATGTGTGCGCACGTGTGCGCTTGAGAAAGCATCTAATCTATTTTTTGAGTTAAAGCTGTGGGACTCCTTTCTCTCGTCTAGGGTTACAATGAATGGCAGACAGGACAGAGATGGAGGGTATCTGAGTGTAAGGGAAAGATGTCAGAAAGGTTCACGGTCAAATTCTTTGGAGCAATCTCCAGATATCTGTGATGTGAGGAGCGTAAGATGAAAAATACCGCTCATTTAAAGACGTCATATCTGTTTTTTTAAAGGAGGCAAAAGGTTCCTTTGGAAGGGTATTTAATGGATAGGCTGTCAGCATTCAAAATACTTTCTGTTCCTCATTAAAAGACATATTACTTGACAATACCTCTGCTTTTTCAGATGTTTTCCTCTAAGCCTCTTCTCTCTTTTCACACTCAGCTATAACTGGATTGTCTTTTTCTTTTATACATCACATTAACGCAGCTCCTCTGGAGGGAGAAAAACATCGCCCCCAACAGGTTTCAGCTTTGTTTGTTTAAGGTATCAAGGAAAAAAATTCATACCCTATTATCTTTAAATCCAAATCCACTTCAGAGAAACATTTCCTCAGGAAACCTTAGGAACTCAAATGATCAAATTCAATTGACCATGTTAGAAATTGAAGAGGAATAGCTGAATAACAGTGTCAGTACTGGAACAGACAGACCTTCCTCAGGTGGTGACTCTTGCTCGTTTGTATTGATGGGATTCTCACTGTTTACTTCCCACTGGGAGGGAGAAGCCGAGGAGAGCAACAGACAGAAACAGGCAGGCAAACTTATATAGCAGCACAAACAGACAAAATGGGAGAGCACACCAAATGAAAAGGTGAATGCGAAGGGGGAAAAAAAAAAACATATTTCAGAGCTGCACCATTTCCCATTCAGTTTTAGATCCATAATGGACTAGCCTGCCTGTGTGTGTTCATGAGTATCAGGGATAACTGTGTGCGACGGTGACTGTCAGCGGTTCTCACTTGAGAGATATTAAACCTGAGCTCTCTGCAGCTTCTCTCTCACAGACCTCCTATGTGACTATTTTTAAAACCATCTGCACCACTCCCTTCTCATGGCGGCACTAAACTGACAGATTTTACCCCTCTTCATTGCCACACTCTGCATGTAAGGTTATTATTGTATTTTGTGGGTAGGAAAGTTTGAAGGCTGTCCCACATTTTCTCTAATTGGAAATTTTGTTTCCATTTTGTCTGCCCATCTCTCTATTTCTTTCATCATCTGCTTCCTTATTTCTTCCTATGTCATTTTGTTGGATGTTTGTGTAGATGGCCTATCAGACTATTTGAATTTCTCTTCCCCATCAAAAGCAGGGCACATCAGCTTTGAAGAGTGACAAGCACACAGCAGGAGGGATCAAAGCAATGCAAAACTAAAATTTAAGAGGAAGTTAAAAAGCATGTAGTTTTGCCATTTCCCTCGTGTTCAACAAAGGGAAACTGTACTGCATAAGCAGGGAAAGATGAGACATTATCAAACACAGCGATTTTCAAGGACTCCTGTGTAGTTTGCAGATGCACAGATGCTTTTGATAATGCTGTTTAACACTGCAATTCACCCATTTGCAGTGACTCATGTTAGTAGCCTTTCCAGTACTCCGACACATGCAAAGGTTTATTGTCAAATCTGAATATTTTAACCTCAATGGCGACACTGAAGTCAGACTGCTCACGACAGAAAAATCAGTTGTCGACTCCAGCGCGACAGTGTCATTTTCTTTCTTTAAAAGCAGTCACTAAGGTGCCAGACCTGCTATGAATCTACTGCAAAATACCTAAAAGCATATCTTAAAACCATTAAATAGCTTGCCAGCAAATCTCCAAGTCAATTGACACCAGTGTACAAAGTAGCAGTAAAGCAAATAGATATTAGACATGTGAGCTTGCTTTTGAAATTACTAGAAAATCACACTACTTGAGATAAATGTGAATCATTTTGGGGGGAAGAGTAAGAGCAAGAGGGAGCAAATTAGGTTTGGTTATCTTTAAAACCCTGTTTACAATGTCAAAAACAAAAATGGTCTGATTGTTTTCTGCCTGATCCAATTCCGTACCTCAGTCCTCACTCTGAGTAGATGAGATTTGGACAGTCGAATTACAGAATTATGTTTTCATCACATCTAAATAACCATATTGTTATGTGTTATGTTGGACGGTTACGAGCGGGAGACAGACTCTAAAAGCAGAGAAGGATTGTTAGTATCTGAGGCATCCAGTCAAAAAGTAGTTACTATTCATATAAAGGCGCCTGGATATTTGGCAGGCGCTGTCTTAATTATGGTTGACAGCTATGACAGCTAAAGTGTGACTGAGAAGCTGCTAGAAGGGTTTAGTCATAGTCTAAACTCTCATGTGCCCTGAGAGTCTGGCATCACTTTCTGTCATAATGCACCTAACCAAATGTACAAACTTATATTCCTCATACTAAAATGTCTGTGTTGTAGGTGTTAAATGATAATTACTGTCTCAGACAGCAATGTATGTAAATACTGTAGGTGGCTTTTTGCTGCGTGGTTATCCTTATATACTAATAACATTCTTGCACAAGAACACAAGAGCATGGGCTCAAAAAAATAAGTATTAATAAGAAAGTAATATAATAAGAAGAATAAATAATGTTGTAATGTTGACTTTGCCGTCACCACCTCCAACAAACAAGATTTAACATAGATTACTTAGTTGTTGTATAGAAATCTACTTCAGTGGCATCTTTTTACTTTGTGCCTTTTTACAACCAAAAATAGCTTTTGTGTTGCTATCAGTTTAGTGTATGTGTAGGCTAAATGTCATTTGGCAGATGCTTTTATCGAGAGCGACTTAAAAGTGAGGTACAAAGTAAGTAAACAGAAAGACATTGAAAGTGCCAGGAGAGAACATGTTAGAGTCAGATGTAAAGGCTAGATAGGGGAGTTGAGTTTTGTCTTTGTTTGATTGCTTGTTGTTTTTGTGTTTTTCTTATTTTTTTGTACAAGGACGTGAAACAAATCTTCGTCTTCAACTGTTTTTTTGAATATTGGGAGTGAGGCTGCTGAGTGGGCAGAGTTAGGCGGCTGGTTACACCATGGCGGGATCACTGAGCTCAGGAGCTTTGCCTGTGGTTGTTGCTGCAGGGTGAAGTTAGATGACTAGTTGCTGTTCCTTGGTGGAGCACACTGGGTGAGAGGGATTGTAGACCTTGATGATGGTGCTCAGGTAAAGTGCTGTCACTTTGACCGTGTACCGTGTGAAGATATGAACAGTGGTGTGACATTTTGTGTCCTTTTTGGCTGATCAAAAATTAGATGTGCTGCTGCATTTGCAAATATGTGTAGGCTTGTTAGTAGGTTATTGCAGTATGACACGTGCCTGCACAAAGAGTTGGGCGACATTTTCAGAAAGGTAAGGTTGGATTTTTCTGATGTTTCAGAAGCTGGTCAGCAGTGATAACCTCAGATTTCTAGCAGACTTTGTGGGGACGATCAATGCAGATCCTAAGTTGATGCTGTAGATGTTTGGAAGGTTTTGCTGGGAAGACCAGGAACTATCCTGTGAGACTGGGGTCAAGATGCCATTCCTTCATCCAAGCAGAGATGTCAGAGAGAAATGTGTTCCAAGGCAGTAGAGTATCTGGTGGAAAAGGCAGAAGAAATTGCGAGTTATCAGCTTAGCAGTGATAGAAAAAGTCGTGTGTGGATGACGGAGATGCTGTATACATCGAGAAGAGAAGAGGACTTCAGTCAAACTCCAGGGTCACTCCAGTGGAGAAACAATGAGAGTTGGATACTTGCTGTTGCAAGTATTTCTGCCCTGGAAGGCAAGGCAACAGTTCATATTTAGAGATTGGAACTTTACATAGCAGGTTAAATGGACAGGACCTAGTTCAAGTGTGTTTGCAGTCATGAAACATCTAGTATACTCAGACATAAAGAAACTACTTTAACTAAGCACATTCTCCATCCTCGTGGCATTTAAACATTTTTAACCTACAGTGATGTCGCTCTTGAGCCTGTCTAACCTAAGCCGGAGTGAGTGGACTGAACTTATGAAGAGTTGCAGTGTAAAATGAAGACACAGAGACAAATCTGTGAATTCAAAGGATTTAACACAGACCTGAACTATTAAGCATGGACAAAACATAAAAGAGGCTATCCAAGAGTGTATACCACTTCCATTATTGTGTGGTATTAGCTCACTTTACTCAGTAACACTTAATGATCCTATGTGTGCCTGTAGCACATTGTTCTTTAATGACTTCCTGCTTGACTTGTTGTTTCTTGGAAGCAAAATACTGCCATGGAAAAGGGAACTACCGCTACACACATGCGTCTTTTTTACATGTCAGAATGCTGCTTTGTTTGTGTTTCACCACTGGTAGAAATAAGCCTTAGCTGTACCATCAAATAAATACAAAATGAGTCCATGTTTATGTAGGCATCAAACTATTTATGCAGATAGGGTGATCACAGAGGGTTGGATCAATTAACAGAGATTTGGACACACTGAAACTTCACAGAGCGCTAATTAGGCAGCCAGCCGTTATGCTCAATAAATGGAAATGTATTCCTTTCCGTTCCGTTCCATCTATCTGTTTGTGTGCCTTCCGTCACCCTAAGGAGTTTTAACAGAACACTAATTCTTCATCTAATTTCCCCCAGCTCCCCGTTGCTTTCACTGCCTGTGTCCCTTTACCTCTCCATCTTTCTTCTCACGCTGATAGCTTGTCCCACAGGATCCCAGCAGTTGTCAGTAATCAAGGAAATCACTCTCAAAGAGCTACAAATAGGTCACTTATCTGATGTCTGGTCTGATCTGACGGAGACAGACAGCCAGTTAAGTCCCTTGCAACTGCCTCTCTCTGCTATTTTTAGTGTGATTAGTGGCCAGTCTGTGTGCCAGGAGGTACTGAAGTAAAAGACAGAATGAATTGTAGCGATAGATACAAAGAGAGCATAGAAATCCCAGCTTTCATCATTAGTATTCAATTCAAATGGCTCAATTGAGGAGTTGTCACTCATGGGATTCCCAGGACTCCGAGAAGCCGTGCTTCTTCATTTATTCAATTTATTGATATAAAACTTCTTCATTAAGAGACACCAGCAAATGTGACATCTGGTCTCAGGTGGCCTTGATGTGGAATTCTAAGCAGCCGTGGAAGCAGAGGCCACATGACATGTAAGAGCTCCTTTGTCTTCTCCTGGGGCTATTACACAAATGTGCCAACTACACACAGTCTTCTTTGAAGTTACACTAAAGAGACAGATCACGCACTAACACATACACACGCTCAGACATCTAACTGTGCTCACGTTCAGATGCAGAAGCAGAAACCCATAGCAGGTGAAAATTTCATATGTGCGTTTCCCACATGACGGCCTTGTGAATTATTGAACTGAACTGGTCCTTTTGATCTGCGCTTTGGTGCACAGACAGACAATCCCCTGCCTGTCAAACACTTCACTACACTCACATACATGGTTACAAGCTGCCTCTTATGCACCCCTGAAATACTTACAGTACATGCAGAAACAGCAGATGCAGGACGGTGAGTCTTTTTTTTCCTTTTTTTTTTTATGTTCCTGCAGTTCAAGCAGATGGGACTCTTCGTGGTGTGCCTCGCTTCATTTCTTGTGAGGCCTAAACATGTTTGTCTCCTTCACGGATAAGGAAAGGCGCATTCTCATTGCTGAAAGGGATAATCTGTTTGCTCCACTTTATCTATTTGTTATCCAAACAGATGACACTGATGATGAGGGCAAATGATCAAATTATGTTATTATTTATGCTAGATTTTCATTCTCATTTGATTGGCAGATGGTGGGTATATAATAATAATAATTGTAATTAGAGTTACAGTGCCATTCTCATACTACAGTGATTGTGTGTATGTTAAGTGGAACAGTCTGAGTACACTGATTGATGAGTTATACAGTACTGTACGTTTCACCTGAAACTGCAGCGTCCACATACGGATCCTGTGTGAAGTGAGCTCAGAAAATGAGAATTGCTGCTGTGAAGGCTCGCAGCAGAGTGCTACACTGTGGGTTTGGAAGGACCACGTTGGAAATTAAGAGAGAGGGTATCATGTTCAAACAGAGAGATGTTTTATGCAGAAGCTGCCGTCACCGCTGAACGGATGAAGTAATTTCATTTTCATGCATGATCTGCAGCCCCACAGACCAAGAAAATTGCATAGGAAGGGAAGAGAAAGATAGAGAGAAAAAAGAGTCAAGCCCTTCCTTTTTCCTTTTTCTTCATTTGACTCTGTGATTATTCTCTCTGACTTGTAACCATAGTGATGGTTCAGTCAGTGCTGTGTTTAGAACATGATATAAGGATATTTGAAAGATATTAAAGAAATCTATTAAAGATATATCAAAGTAGTCCAGGGTCCACATTAAAGCCAGTGAACGCTGAAATGGTTTTTGATTTTAATAATCACTTTTTTCAGTTATTTTTCAAGTAAAAATGACAAACATTTGTGCTTTCAGCTTCTCAAACATGAGTTGATGCATATCTTTGTCCTGTCGTAGGGTAATGAATGTATTCGGGTTTTGGTCTGTTCATTAGAGAAGACATTTAACTTACCTTTGTCTGTAGGAAATA
>JAUBNQ010000023.1:6088580-6105673 GCA_032353495.1 Ctenopoma kingsleyae
GCACACATACAAAATATATGCAGAGAAGTACACACAAACTCAGAGAGAGAAAAAAACATAAACACACACACAAATATACATGCTTTAACATAGAGATAAAAAATGTTACCATCCCACATTCACACACACACACACACACACCCATGCACAGAAGCAGTCACACATATCACAGTCACACATCGCTCAGCGTGCAGCATTCACAGCTGAGAAAACAGATTGGGCTTGTTTGTTTGTTGGTTCTCCTCTCCTTGTTTGTTTGCTGTGCTTCAGCCAATGGAAAACTAGCATCTTGAGGATCATTTAGTGGCTAAAGAGGACTCATCTGATTGGCTGTATGCGTTTCTGCGTGTTTGTCTCAGAGTCCGTGTTAATATGCATAAACATGTGTCTGAATTGATGTTTGGATGCACGCGTGTGTGTGTGAATGCTCAAGCGGCTGTGTGATTTCGTATGTTTTGATGCATCCTTGACAGGCGAGCACAAAAGCCGACATGATTAGTTGTGCTGCGGCGAAGGCAGGTGCCGCCATTCAATCTTTCAAGTCACCCCACAATACATCACGACTTCCTGTAAATAGGCTGGCAGGCAGATCCTCCTCAACTGTGTTGTGGCAGACTAAATATTTTGCTGCCAGCGTGACGGGTTTAGCCAGAATGAGAGCCCTGCTCCTCTTACCAGGCCAAGCTGTGATTGAATAACATTTCTGCAGAGGATATGAATTTCTAGGCAATTGAATGAGAGTAATGTAAGTCATGGTGAACAGTGCTGGTTGAGTTCCAGGGCTATTACAAAGCTTTGCGTTATGTTAGATATCATTAGTGAGGATTGGTGGGGAGTAGAGGGTGTATAACAGCAGCGGTGGAGATTAAGACATCCCACTGTAGATGATGATTGCTTTTGTCAGTCCTTCCTGTTCAGGCCCCCACACCCCCACACTGCCTCTTTGTGTTTCATCTCTCATTTACTTGCACAAGGCTTAGTCACTCTTCTTCTCTCCTTCTCATTTCATTTGCCGTTTCCCTGCACTGCTTTTTTGTCCCTCATTCTTTTCCTCTTTGCACTTTCTATTCTCACACTGCGTCTGTGTGTGTATTGTCAAGGAACAGCTCATCAGTCGGAGACATCCATCCAAATGGTCGCCTTTGTCAAAACAAATCGAGACAAACATTCCTCACTGAACAAAAAGAAGCCACAGCTTGAACAACAACACCTCTCTGATTTTTTTTTTTAGGCCTCTGGCTGTGCTAACAACAAAATAGGTGTTGTTTGTGTGTCTGGAACATTTCACTACTTTGCCCCTTCCTGTGTTGTTCTGGTCCACGCCAAGATACCAACAGGATACTCATGCCCTGTTGGCAGACATGAAACAGAATATTTGCCAGTTGAATAGAGTTGCCAGTTAACAAAGTCAAAGTCGTGCCATGTGCTGCATTTGTTTCAGTCCAGCCCGGGCTGCAGAGTTTCATATCAATCAACCCAGCATCCTGCTGTCACCTGAGCTACGCTTAATATTCATTCTAGCTAATGTTCTGCATTGAGTGCTAATAATAACAATAATAATTTTCTTTGTGTACTGACAGCTGCGAGCCCATGCAGTGGACATGAATGGGAACCAAGTGGAGAATCCAATCGATCTGTACATTTATGTGATCGACATGAACGACAACAGACCAGAGTTTCAGAACCAAGTATATAACGGCTCTGTGGCTGAAGGATCCAAACCTGGTAAGAGTTAAGATCGCTCACTGAAGTCAAACTGTCTTACTTAGAGTATGTTTCTATCAGTTATCATCTGGCTAATACGAAATGTGAAAACACAATGCCTGGGAAAGCTAAAAGTTTTAACATTAACAAAGAACTTTAATAATGCTGTAATGCACATCCTCTTATTGCTCAGAGATCCTGTTGACATCTTTAACTTTGTAAGCGTCTTTGTGGGTCACCCCACATGAAGTTGAGAGCATTTGGTGCCAGTTCAACCAATCAAATGTAATTTTCTTCCCTCAGAAAACTGCGTCTTTTCAATTTTATTTACAGCGGCCTTAAATAAGCTTGGGATTCAACAATAAGCCAACGTTTTGAAGTGTGAATTTGCCGTAAATTCAAGTTTTCGGTTGCTTTAGATGAGGGCAAGCTCATGAGATATTTGTGTTGCGGTATCTTGGATGGACACATCATTATCAGATTCTGCAGAGCATGGCTGAGATGTAGACCTTCTCTCCGAATCAGAGAACAGAGTTGTGGTCAGTGCAAAGCCAGAGACGAGAGAAGAATGTGCAAGTAGTTCTCATGTCTTGACTGGAAGAACTCTTGTTCTAACAATCAGACCCTGAGGACCCATGTTTGTCTTCACAGCGTTCCGATATTGTTATGCTGCAAAGTTTAATCTCAGGGGAATTTGTAAACAATATAGGAAGGCATGTTGTGTGTGTGTACGTGTGTGTATGGCTGAGCAAGTATGGGATTGACTTTGTGCCTGCATACATATATATATATATATATATATATATATACATGTGTGTGTACGTGTGTGTGTGTGTGTGAGGGTTACTCCTCAGTGGAGCGTTGGTCTATATACAGAGCTCCCAATTAGCGAGGGCAACCAGACATTCCAAAAGCTACTTTTTACGTTTTTTCACTCTGATATTTTCAGCTTAGTTAAAAATGAGAGGACCCAACAAGCAAAGTCTTTGAATTAAATTTTGTTTTCAACATAATACAGTCTGTGATACCAATTAACAGGAAACATATTACACTAAGTACAGTATAATTGCTCTGCGCTTCATTAAGCAGTGACAATATTTGTTTACGGAGCTCACAGTTTCAGGTGTTGAGTTTGGGGTCAAAGAATCATATTGTGCGCGGAGTTCAGTCATTGGTCTCTGAAAAGATGAATTTTAATTATGAAATAAAGGCTGTAAAACTGTGTTGGCCTAATTGCTTGTTTAGTTGAAGAAAACAAGAATGAGTGTGATTCATCTTCAGTGCAGGTTCAAGGATCCATTTTTTTTACTTTTCTGCCCCATTTAAGCCTTTAATAAATCCTCCATCAGTTAAACCTCTTAGTCACTATTAATGAACCCAGTTTAGACCTCAGCCTAAGTGCATCACAGTTTTGCTGAAGGTTTTTATACCCAGCAGGGTTGCAAATGGATACAGAGCTGAATGTAAGCTAATGCATATTTATTAATGCCAGTTGTGACTTTGACTAAACTCTTTTTTATGTCTTGTTCTTAAAACACATAAAAATTCTGCTATGCTGCAGCACAGACAAAGCAAAACAGCAGCACAAGCTACAACTTCTAAAAGCATCAGCACCTCAAAACAAACAAAAAGAAAATGAACATGATCATCTACTTGAAGGGAGGTTTTATTGAGGGACTGTTGTGACCAGCTGAGTGTAAATTTCTTCATTAAATTGTGATATGCTTAATGTAAACTTCAAATCCCATATAAGTCGGCTGACATTTAAGTGATTATCAGATGGACTACCAGATCACTGCTGAACTCCTTCAGTCAATCTTTCTGCTTGTATCCAGCATTTTCATGTGGCTTGGATCTCTCTGTGGGCTTAAAAAATGACCGTGAAAGTCCCCCAGGTGTTACCCCAGGTGACACACTTTCCAACCTGGCAGGTGGTGTCTTGAAATGCGTCACGGCTTTACAGCTGGCAGGTGCTGCCCTGGGCAGAAAATTTGCTGGAATTTTTCAATACTCTGCTTCCCACAGGAAAGCTGACCAGTGGTCAAGCATCAGAAAATATACAAACCTATTACTAAATAATGATGTAGAGGATCGTACAGTTACAGAACAACACTGAAGACATAAGATTTTAGCACAAGGTTTCATCGTAATAAGCAATGCAAAAGTTATTGTGCCAAATCAAAAACCAACACCCAATTAAAAACATATTTTCTCACTTACCTCCTGATGCTTTGAAACAACCCAAAGTTTTTTCACTTCACTTGTGTTGGAATGGTGACAGAAGCCTCAAAGATCTTGGCGAAAAAACTAAATTATCTTCATGACAGGAAACATTGTTTAATTTCTTTCAGCTTTAAAAAAAAAGGTTAAACAGTTCAGTTCACTTCTATTTTTAATACATGCATAAAAGTGTGAATATGTCCAAATTGAACTTGTAAAATAGTTCTAATATATTTAATTCGTGTACTGAAGGTGGGCAGCTAATTTAGTGCCTGTGCTTCTTCATTCCAACAGAAATCAAATTAAATGCAAAAATAAAGCTGTTTTATCACCATTGTCTCAGCAGAATGATGAAACGTGATGAAGTAGACACATTTACTGCTTATTTTTCTATTGTACGGTATTGGAAAAAGACTTGAAATGAACATGAGCACAGAGCAAGATATAACCTTCATCTTCAGTGCACAATGCAGACTCCAGATATAAGAAACACTTGTGAAAATGTGAAAAATGTTTGTAATGGCTACAAACTCTTATAGTTCATGGTTTGTATTTTTTCTAAATGCCACGCAATACAAATTAGGGCACATGTGTTAAACTGCAGAAGTATCACATTCTGTATCTGCAGACCCAGATATCAAAGGTTCTCTGAAGCATTACAACACATCTTCACATCTAGCACTGTGTGAAAACCATCAAAGAGGGAGACCTGCGGGGAACCGCCCTTATCACTGTCACCAGATGTTATGTAGGTAGAGATCCAATCAATCTGTCAGCAAGGATCAGTTTGAAACAGCTTCATTTGTCACTTTTTGCCACCAGCCCCCTGCTCAGCACCAAATGAACCTGTGACTAATAGAATTTAATTTGTGCAGGTAATCAAACGTAATAAAACAGTACATGACAAAATGAGCTACAGGATCTGATCGCATTGAGTTCTTGTTAGCGAGGAACAAATGGAATTCAGTGTGAGTATAGGAAGATTATCCAGGGAGAACTACTAATCTGAGACTGCTTGGGTGGAGGGGGTAAAATGTGTGCACATGGGTTCTTTTGGCAGTTTATGTGAGCCATAAACTCAGGGTAATGTAACTGTTCACAGGCATGTAATGAAAAAAACAACAACATATAAGACACCGTTACCTTTCAAATGAGATCTCAGAACCTTTTTGAAATCTGTTAAATTGCCATAGCTGTGACATGAGACAGTCCTTGCATTGTGTTAAGTGGCCTCAGGTAGAGCATTGGCGACATGACGTGACTCCTTCAGAAACCTCTTGTGTTCTGAGGCTGCAGTGTACTCAGTTCATCTGCCCTGTGATGTTCTGTCCTTGTCCTTGCCTCCCCCTCATCCCCGACTCTGACAGCAAGTTGTTTCCTTTTATGGACTGTCTTTCTCAAAAAGGCCTTCTGAAACGAGAGGCAAGATCAAAACCAGCAGCTGAGTGCCTTCTCTCACAGTCAATTTGCCCTCCCAAGGGGGAACAGGGGCCCGTGTCTCTCTCTCTCTCCTCTCTTTCTGTCTCCTTAAGAGTTTGTTAACAGTTGCAGAGAGAGTTAAGAGACTTTCTCCCTCTGTCTTGCCTTCGGGTGGGAGGGGGGGGTCATTAGGGATTGCGTAGGAGGGGAGAGATGGAGGCAAGTAAAAGTGTAAAAGCGGAACGTTTCCATCAGTGTTGGGCCTAAACAGTGTAAGCAGGTGTTTCTTGCTGGATCCTTTATTGTTGTCATACAAGCAATTCACAAAACACTAACCACTGACTCTCAGGTTGTGCGTCCTTGAACATGACACTGGAACCCTGTAGTCAAGCCGATATGTACTGTCTGACAGCTGTCCAACAAAAATTTCCCCAAGGGGATCAATAAAGTATGTCATCATCATCATTATTATTAAGAGCTCCTAAAGGACATTTTCTGTTTCTTTGCATTTTTTTAGCTTGTGCTTCAGTTTGATCACACTGTTCAAACAAACTGTCAGTTCTTACCACCTTTACTCGATAGTCCCAACTTGTATCTGTTATTGAGTGAGTTCTCCCACACAGTACATTTTGCCATTGGCATGCTATCAAAACCTCATCTGGGGCCATATTCACAAACATACTTACATACAAACATACACATTTATTTATTTTTTTAAATGTCTTTAGACTTAGTCTTGCAACAGTGAGGAATTGTGGTCGACCTCATTGCTAGGGGTGACACGTTTTAAAAGCTTTTTTTTTGGTTGATAAAAAGTTCACTTTTACTTCTGTAAAGAACTAAAAATGTGCTGTTAGTGGTAATGGGAATATAATAGACAGTAAAATCATAAAATGTAGTCTCTACAAAGAAAATGTACAATTATTATTATGCGACTTACTCAATAAGCCTCTCTGAATACATTATAAACATAATTAAAATAGCCTGTTTGAAAACATGTCTACTTTTGAAGTAACCAATTCACATGCTGATAGTTGTTATATTTATTTTTTAATGTTTGTTTACCATGCTCTTAGTTTCAGTACATAATTTATTTGATATCACCGGGAGCCTGCAGAGTGTCCAGTGGAAATAAAATGAGGCTGTGACCGTGCTGTAATAGTTGATGTGTGGTCACTCTGCTGATGGAAGGTTGCGACATATAAGACATCACTGTTGCATTTTTCCAGTTACAAAATATCTTAATGTTGTGATCACTTTCATGTCTGGGGTTATGGTATTATTGCGCCGGATGGGAGATGTGAGCATCTCTTCTGAGATCGATCGATCGACAAATATTATCCTTGCACAATCGAATCTATAGCATTTAATTAACTCACTGTCGTTCAGCATTTGGAGAATATTAACAATTTCCGCCATTTTGACTTCTGCTTAAGAAACTCATAAGTCCTCCTTTGTACTCCTTACAGTTTTTCACCTCTTTTAAGGACTAAGATGCTTTCTGAATCGTTTTTATCTTTACTACGATTTAATCTTAACTTTAGCATTTCAACTAGGAGCAACTGTTAGTCTAAACTTTGTGAATACAATGCCTGAACGTTCTTAAGTGCTCACAATGAGACCATAATTTTATCTTTGTTGAGATGATGAGATACTCAGTAACTCAGTTACTCAATTCCTATTCAATACAGTAATGTCAGTGTTTGGAGAAACATGTTTTAGCCTCTCAGACAGACCAATGAAGTTATTCCTCTTTGATAAAAAACTGTGACACTGTCTTTCTGAGACTCAGGTTTTTTTTTCTGTCAGCTAGGATGGTAGATGGCTGTAAGTACAACGATACCTTTGAGCCAGAAGACTAGAACACACTTCTACATGTCGCACAAACTGTAGGCAAACTTGCATCAAACTGTAACTCGATGGCATCTTTTGCTAGAAGTTCCCTATGGTTCAAATGTCCACTTTGACTTGCCTGTGCGTTAACTGCCAGTCAAGTACCACTGTCTATGTAAGTGATCCAGATTTTTACTGCAGCCGAACATGATGGACATGCAACTCTCCCTCCCATATTGCCATTCACCCTGGCACTAGCTTTCCTGTGACCCTGGACAGGAACAAGTAAAGATCCACATGCATATTAGCTATTATAAGGTGCCAGGGGTTAAGTTTCCAAAAACCTCCCTGTGCATTAGATCTAGCCTTTGCATTGAGGGATGAATGTTGCCAGCTTCTGATCAGTGGTAGCCTTCTTGTAGCCTCAGAGAGCAGTGGACTCCATTAGAGACTCTTGTGTGAACACAGTGTCTCCTTCATCGCCTTCACCAAGATTCACCGGATTTCAACCTTTTCTCTTATACCTCCCTCACCACTCAACCGCTACTTCTCCTTCCTGCTCTCTATCTACTGTGCCACGGCCACTCTTTCCTTCTGAAAGAGCAACCTCTATCTTCCCTCCACTGATGAGAGTTATTATCCTCTTATACCATCCATCCCCTGCCCTCTCGCTCTCTGACTTCCCCTTGTACTTTTGCTTTTAGTGGTCTTTATAAACCCTCTCACCTCTATTCTCATTCTTACTTTTTTCTGCTTTGCAATTTCCTCCTCTGGCGCTTATCTTTGCATCCATGCGTGCCTATCTCCCTGTTCCTGCTCTATCTGTATCAATTCTACTCTTTTTTCCTCCATGTCCCCTCTGCTTGGAAGGCAGATGTTGACTCTGGCTGACTAATGTTTAGGCAGCAGATAGCCCTCACCAATGATCTCCAGTCACGTGGACAAAATGGCCAACAATATGCACGCCTGCCACCAGTTAAATTTTCAGCTCCAGCGATTTTAGCGGAAAAGCAATTAGGATTTGGAATTAGTGTTCAAATTAAAGAGGAATTAAACAGGCTCAGAGATTAACCATTTCAGGCATAGCCATCTTGCTGAAACTGCACCATCATCATATCACTGAATCCTTGTCTGTGAAATGAAAGGTAGCAGCGCCAACATGTAATTCAACATCACGTCCCCTCACTCTCTCCGGGACTGGAAAGGTTGATTATATATTGACGCAGTCCTCGGTGGAATAGCAGTAATTGTTTTTCTTCTTCCCGTCTTCCCTTGGATCTCTTCTTTTCCTTGCTGGACAAAGTGACAAATCCTCCTTTGAAACTTAATGAAGTTTGAAATAGAAATTCGAAGCTACAATTATCCTGTCCATGCAGGCTGTCACAGGAATGATGGTGCCATCTAGACCCAATTATGGGAATTGAGACACCTGTAACTGCTCAGACACACAGGAGACTGCCAAAACTGCCACGGAGACATTTACATTTATGAATTGGGGATGTGGTGAAGTCAAACTTGACTTTCATACCTCTGTTGCACGCTAAAGCATGCAAGACGTGGTTTTTGACAACTGAACAGTGCTGGTTTCGTGCGTGCTCAGCATGACACCCAACACCCCCTGAGGTAACCAGAGTGCTTATGCATTAGTTGTAAAATCTATCAGTAATTTTACAAAAATCATAGATTCTAATTCATTTGAACAAGGAGATCTAACATGTCAGCATTATAATTTAGAGTTTCTCATTTTCACTGCTTTCCTTAGAGTTGAACTTCGATAACCTTATATTGCTGATTTGTTTCTCTGCACATTTAGCAAAAGGAAGGCAACCCTCTCTACCTCCTGAGCCACAGGTTGATATTGCTACATATACTGACTTCACATTCAAACCTGTCCATGCTTTCATTGTCTCTTGTGTATGCCCACCTCTCACACACACGCATACACACACACACACATGCACACACTCATTGCAAGCTGACAGTCCTTTTTTTCTCTGCAGCAGCAGCAGCAGTAGCAGCAGCAGCCTGTAAATGGCTGCCTGATGGAAAGTGACATTTTCACAGAACCCTGTGAGAGAGGCGAGGTGATCTCTCCTCTTTCCAGCACAAAGTGCTCCTAATTGCCTGGTCGCATTTGTGAGCCCAGCTGACAAACTCGTGCAAATCAATAGTTCTGCTCGGGACACAGGGCCTCTCACCCTTATACGTGCCTCAAGGAAAAACACACTCACATGCATACAAATGCGCACACGTACCTGTAAGTGATCGCAGACGTACATACACTCTACACACACACACAGTCCCCCCACCTCGCCACCGCTGTGCTGTCTGCATTAAATGGCAGTGTTTATCCGTGATTCTAAGACAAATAGGAAGAGTGCATCGGAGCATTAAGGGCAGCCACGGTGCCGGTGAAGGCTGAAATAATGGATGGTGGAAATGGCAGAAGACCCAGCACTGCTCATTACTAAATGGACTCTGCAGAGGTGGAAACTATACCCCACCAGCTTGGCTATATACAGAGGACAAAACAGCACAGCTTAAAATAGGGGCTTATTTAACAGATTTTGTTTGTGTTTTTGTACTCTGCTCTGTAATAGCTCTCACTCAAAAAGTTGCTCGGCAAAGAACAGAGAATGTCACAGCAATTTGCAAAGCCAGATTGACTTATTTCTTGTATATAAATGGTTTGTTGTCTGCTGAGTCCTCCTCTTTCTCTTTGATATTTTCTGCAAATTTATTTACAGTTATAGGCTTACAAGAAACTTTCATTTTACCGTGTGTATTTTCAAAGTGTATGTGTGCAAAGAACCTTGAAAAGCACATTTTTGTATTTATGAATTTATGACTGTCTATGCTGTCTGCTAGTTTATCTTTTTTGCTTTTCTTCCCAACTTGACCTCTTCTAGCACTGTGTGCACTAAAGTATTTTATCTGCTTTTCACTTTGCTCTACGCCCTTTTGAATCTTCTTATCTAACTAACTTTGTCTCCACAGGCTCGTCTGTGATGCAGGTGACAGCCACTGACTCTGATGACTCCACCACCGCAAATGGCATGGTGCGCTATCGCATCCTCTCCCAGACACCCCACAGCCCCATCCCCAATATGTTCACCATCAACAGTGAGACTGGAGACATAGTCACAGTGGCAGCCGGCCTAGACAGAGAGGTGAGTGTCAGTTGTATGTGCTGTGTGCCTGTTAGTGTCATCACTGGATCATTCTGCGTCTCATTTATGCACACATAGCCATAACATCAGCAATTAAGTTCTTCCAGAGCCAGCTATAATAGACAGGTTTTTTTTAATTATTTTTGGGGGCATTTTTTTTATGCTGATATTAGACGGAGATTTCCAGAGAGATCCATTAAGCGTGCCCAGTAACAGACTCAAACCAGCGACGTCGTAGATTATAGTCTGCTTCTACAGTGCAGATTTTTTCCCTTCCTGGACACCACCAGATAGAGAGGTACTGGTAGGTACCCCTTATTTTCAGCCTTTGTGCTAAGCTAAGCTAAGTCTTGCCTGGATTAGACTTAATTAGACGTGATGTACTTTATGAGAGCAGTATGTCTGCAAATAAAATTAATAAGAATATTTTCAAAATGATCCAATATTCCTTCAGTCTTGGGTCACCAGGGCACATATCCGGACTTTATTGACTTGATTTACTCTGGTACCCAACTACCACATCATTCCCTCATATCCCACCCACTCAAGAACCAACTTGAAAACAACTCAAGCACGCCACTCACTCAGTCATTTGTTACGTCTCATGGTCTCTCTGCAGAGACAGCACCTTGCAACGTACCCACCCACATACATAGAGCAATGCGGTGCTTTGCAGTAGTTTGTGTTTTCAAGGTCAGAGAAATACCAAAGAAGTTAAATGTAGGTTAGTTGCAGCAATGTGACCACCATTTAACATTGAAATACTAATTGTAAGTTAATTATGATTCTGCAAATAATTTATTATTATTACCATTGTCATCATCTTCCTACAACATATTTTTTATTTATAGTAAACTATTATTGCAAAGACACAAAACAAACAAAATATGTCAACCTGCAAATTTGATGGTTGCTGCTTCACAAATGCCAATTTGATCATAGCAAAAAAAAAACCACAATAATATCTGGATTTTCTTAAGATTTTCTTATGATTTTCTTATTGTGTAAATGACCAGCTAATATCTAATGTTTGGCTCAGTGCACAGAGCAGAGCAGATATAATGATACAATGGCCACGCAAGTCTTTCTACTGACAATGTTACTGGAGCTTTGTCTTCATTGTCTTCTTTTGTCTCATCCACCACTGGCATGTGTCTGTTCCTCACTGTGAGTATTCGCTAACCCACACAACACTTGAACATCACATTGTTCTTGCTCCAGTTTCCATCTTATTCTGATAATGAGGGTCAACTTTTGCTTATTCCAGGCTGCATCAGGTAACTGTGGTTAGTTGTAGTTCATGGCAGCTCATCCTGCAGCATCTCTCTCTCTCTCTCTCTAACATACACACACACACACACACATACACATACAGTACCTTACCTTATCTCTCTGTGGTGCAAGATAAAACTAAATACAGCTGGCAAAATCAGGTAAATGTTCAGGTTCATAAGCCATCATTATGAGGATAATCTCTTCGCCAGAACTTTGCTGACTGATTTTACTACCAACATAAAAGCACAGTTGAATGTGTCTCATAATATTTATATTCTGAGAAATCCCACTGGTCTCTCAGCACTAAAACAGGCTAGGCAACACTTTGTGAAATTAAAATAGGATTTTACTAACACTAAGTCAAGCATATTTGGAAAATAATTACAGGTAAAAGGTAAAGAACAGAACCTGATTTTGATAACAGAAGAATACAATACATCAATGTGCGTTCCTTATCCAAATTTTATACTAAGCTGGCATGGCATGATAGTATAATATATTTGTGGGACAATATAAATGAGTCTAGTGAACACGGGCCAGCTCTGTGTCCCTGTTTCCAGTTTGGCCCTGGCAGCAGCAGTCGCAGCTGATGTGAGTGAGAGAAAGCTCATTAATCTGGACACATCAAGCCAGGCTCAGTCCCACCTGCCTCTGATCCTCCCACTAAAACTGGGACACACCTGGGAGTTCACCCACCTGCTGTCAAGGTCATCAACACAAATGCGCAAACACACTCAGACACATGGTCCTGTGCAGTCGTGTTTGTTGTTTAGATACAGTGAAGCTCACACAGAGTGAAGCATAGCATCAAATATGATACATCTGATCCCTGGTATCACATCTGAGTGGTGTATGCACATGCTACTACACAAGAAAAAAAACCCACATTCATTTGCATATTGAATGTGTAGACAAATACTTGATAAACACCTCTGTGGCACATACTGTATATTCTCACTCTCCTCTCTCATCTTTTTCTCACACTTTAGCTAATCCTCATCCACCATGCTGGTGTCTAATTAGAATATTCATGTGCTAATTAAGGGGTGAAGCAGGTTCTCTCATGTTGAGCAGACCATGGGGTACACGGAGGTTAGCCTGGTATCATTTACCTCTGACACAGCTGAATACCAATTATTCCTCCTCACTCATAGCTCACAACCCCTCTCCTGCTTTGACCTCACATGTCTTTCCATGCTCCAACTCACAGGCTAACAAGCTCACTAAGCAGTGTACATGTGTTTGACTATACGTCCATAATGTGGACTATAGCATTGGCCATTTATGTGATTGTGGATTTATGTTTGATAATTAATGGGACATAATTCTGCTTATTATAATGTAGTAATTGCAGATCTATACACATTTGTGTATGTTTATTAGTATGTGCTGTACTATAATGCAAATTTCTGTCAGTGAAAGAAATCTATTTCTAAATTGTTGCTGCACCCAGATAGTACTAATTGTACTAAAAGTACCATTTGGGTGCAGCAGGTAGCAGACTGGTGGGTGCCACAGCTGGCATGGATGTTCTTCCTTTGTGCCCTCCCTCCATGGCTCTGGTTCCACTGGCAGACAGTGCTGTTGTCTTTCATTACCTCAGGCTGTCTCAATCTCTCATGAGTCCTGGGTTGGCATGGTTTGGGGCAGCATGGTGCGGTATGGCCTGGTGCCAGGCTGGCCACCAGGCTGATGACAACGTAACATTGGACTGTCTTGCTGACGATTAGGACATCACTTGGACTGCCTCAAGGACATGAGTGCCCACAGCCTGGCTCTGCTCTTCAGAGCCTGACTGTGGATATTGGCTAAGAGCGGGCATCCTAAATGGGCCTCAAGTTTGATTGTCTCAGAAACGCTGAGTTATGTTAACTCACTACCTTGTACGCAAACACTAGGATCCAGACAGCAAAGTCTTCTGAGGATTGTGAGTGGGTTGCTGATTGAAGTCTATTGATGCATGTAGGTGGCTGTTGACCGCCTGTAACTAGCATCCAATGAAGAAAAATACTCAGTATCCACCTCATTGTGAGCTTGTAGCTGGTATTGAATTGGACTGTCTTTTGTGTTCAGACAAGCCTGAATTGTTCCTCTTATAAGAACAATGTTTTCCCACACTTTTGTGCAGATTTGTGTTTCTGTTTTGATTACGGTCAGGCATCTGTCTATTTTTAACAGATACTTGCAAGTCTATTATTAACCATATTTCCAGGGTTGTGTCTATTCTTCTCTCTAAGAGGTGATTGGAATGTACAGTCCTGCTTGCTCAGTCTGCCACTGACATTTACTTTCTTTTTTATGTAAGTTAATTTGTGTTGTTATATTGTTTTATTATGTCTTTATCATCATTTGGTGACCAAATTCCTTCTCCTGTTACGTTTTTTGATGAGATCAGAAACAACTGACAAGCCTTTTATTCCACTTTAGTGTTTTTATCTGTTTGTGAAGTGCTGGAGCCAGCAAGTCTGGCAACTGCATGTTCATCGTGTTCATATTTGCTTAATCGTGTCCTGAGCATTGTATTGTAACGCTCAGTTGGACGATAAACTAAACCTCTCACCCAGTCTGCATGTTTCATTCTACCAGCTTTATTCATATGTGACTCACAGCCTTTATTTATCCGGTATGTGACTCTGAGCTGTTTGCATAATTGTGGAGGCGTATCTAATCAAGTGGATTCTGAGTTTATATCTCAGATTTACCTTTTGTGTCTGAGTGACTATCTCTACAATGGGACTCGGAGAAAAGCCTACAGAGAGCAGCACCCTGCTTGCAATAAATCTGCTCTGGCTTGTGTTCTCTTCAAACCAGGGTTGATCTGTTTGTGTCCTCAACCCAACCTTCCCTTCCTCAACATCCCTTAGAAACAAGAGAGGTTTGATGGAGACAAAACAGACTTACATACATATTTTTAGTACTAACTGGGAAAAGATAGAAAAGATGTGAAAATAGAAAATAACTGTATTTCACTGTTTTGACATTTGCAGGTGCTTTGCTTGTATCTCAGTTTTTCTCTTGCAATGTGCATGTGTAACGGAACTAAAATTAACTAAAGTAAAACTGAATTAAATTGCATCAGAATAGCATTAAATAAAATCCAGTAAATTGAACTGAAGTGTTCAGCTGAACTGAATGGAAACTATAGTGAGGGTCACTGACATCGAGGGTCATGAGGTAGAGAGACACTGTAGTCAAAGTAAAGTGAGGGAGCTGGTCTCTACAGCTTTAACTACCAGTACCGACCATTTGAGACAGATTGTAAGTGACAGGCTAATGACTGTGGCCAGCAGGAGCCCAACAGGCTGGAACACAAGGCCCAAATGACACAAGTATAGAGCAAGTCTCTCTCTGCCCTCTTTGAGTGGTCCTTTACAGTGCACAGAACAGCAATGCACACTCAGCTCAGGTATAATTAATTCACAACTGTACATGTGTTTCCCAAAAACATTCCTCTCTATTTTCTTGTTCAGCATTGCTTTGCCATTATTTCCTCTGCTTTGTTCTTGCTAACAAAGTGTCACTGGAGCACAGGTCCATTTGCTTACAAGCCATGAACAGTCAGTTTGTTCCACCTGTCCTGTCGGCTGTTTGTGTTGACTTGTCGATTAGCTAAGTCCAGTAGCCTGAAGCCTTTTTCCCATTTCTTTCTTCAGCCTCTTGGACGATAAACTACCTAATTTGGTCCCCATGAAAAAAGAGATTGGGCTTTATTGTTGGAGGACATCTCCGTACAGTTGTTTCTGTGGCCTCTGATGGCTTTCAGCTTGCACAGATTAAGTCCATGAGGCTCAAGGCCTGTGGGTGAGGGTCTGGGCTGTTGCTGTTAGTTGTGAGAGAAAAATCTGTGTTTCCTGCCAGCACTGGACTCTAATATAACAGAGAGATTTTCTGTTCAGCACTTCTATAGGTCTCATTAGAGGGCCCTTTACTGGCTTGTTCGGGCAGCCACTTTTGGACAGTGTATGTGATAGACTGTGTGTGTGTGCTTTGGGGGGGTGAACAACCTGTACCTACTCACTGGAGCGATAGCGGATGTGCATGTGTGCATTAGAAGGACCATAAACTCACAACTGCCCTCGGATGAGTGATATAACCATGCAGGATATGATGCATCAGCCACATCCCCTACTGTGTGAGAGCTCCACCTGCTGGCTCTGCTCCAGTCATTTCTCTTTACCTGACCAAAGAAGAAAGCGTCCATCAAAACGCAGGCCTATTAGCTTCCTGCAGCCATCTGGTGCTATTTCTAGATTGATGTATGTGACCGGATCTAAATGAGTCTGCAGAGAGACACATTCATTGGAGCTTCTATTTACTGAAGCGCTCTGTGAGGGGAGATGGTATTGATATTTCATTATGAGTCTAATAAAGGGCAGCCAGTATTGAGTTTTTATTAATAGGGTTGGTTTGGTGCAGATTAACATGTCTGCGCACTTCATAATGACTTGGAGAGATGCTAAATGGCTCCAGCTGGATGTTTTAACTGGCCTCAATGGTTTGACTGAACTAACAATCAACTGCGTCTTTTGCAACTGAAAAAAACACGTGGGAGGCAGAAAAGAAATATAAAGATACACAGAAAGACAGACAGATATTGAAGAAAGGCGTAGAACACTGAGCAACCATGATGTGATGAGGAAGATAGCGAGAGATCAAAAAAAGCACAGAATGTGCTTAACAAAGAACACACAATAAACCAGAGGAGGATAAAGTAAGACATGACTCAGTGAAATAGAATAATACAGAAGCAGTCACCTAGGCAGGAAGCAATAACTTCCTCATCTATATCTATATAAGACTACAGGCTGAGTTTGTTCTGGTCCCTCCAGGCACTCCCTGACATCAGTGCCACTGGCCATCAAGTCCTCCCATCAAGAAAATGCAAGCAGACCTCGGGGTGAATATGACGAAACTAGCCCAGCAGCAAATGAACATCAGACCATCAGTAGGATGCACTGTGGATGTTGAACAAAGCAGCAGGCCCTGGGCACCAAACTCTGGCCTGTCTTTGAGTGAAGTTTCAGCACCATGGACAGTGTCATGACTCTGGGTCGTTTTCTCTGCTTTTTTATTTGTTTCCGTTCAGTTGTGTCTAAACAAAGCGTAATGTTTGATGGTGTTTCTTGTAATGGCACTTTAATATTGCAGAGTGTGTGCTGCTGCACATCTCTGAGGCGGCTCTCCCTGACTCTAACTGGTCTAAATAAGGCCCGTTCACCTCCTGTTATTATCTGCAGCACTGTGGCACATCTTAAAGTTGCAGCGCCTCCATTAAAATGAGTGATGATCCAGGACTGTTCCCACAGTGGAACGCTGAGACTTTTAGGCAATAATGGATGGGCATTTTACAAACACATTGCTCCCTCTCTGCAACTCGGTGTATGTACTGTATGTTTGTGTGTGTGTGTGTGTGTGTGTGTGTGTTATTGATCAAATAAGGTGCTTTAACAGACCCCAGTTGTTCCAATGAGT
>JAUBNQ010000023.1:6115417-6135801 GCA_032353495.1 Ctenopoma kingsleyae
CAAAAGGGTTTTATTTATTAACACAAATTTGTCACATATTTATCAGATTATTAAATGAACTGAAATTGTATAACTGGTTTGGGACTGGATAAGTGTAGTCAGATAATAACAAAGAGAGGGAAAGTAGTCAGAATTGAGGGGATTGCACTATCAGAAGGTAACATAGCAGAAGCTGAGGACAGCAACAAGTACTTTGGAATCCCACAGGCAAATGGTAACCATGAAGAGGCAAAAAGGAAAGCAGCAGCTAGCAAATACCTGCAAAAAGCAAGGTAAGTCTTGCAAAGTCAGCTTGATGGGAAGAACAATATCCAGACAATCAACACATATGTCCTGCCATCAGTGGACATGGAAGCCACTGACATCAAGACAAGTGAGCTCCTTACAGTGCATGGAGGATTTCACCCCAAATCCAGCACCCTGAGACTGTACACTAAGCAGAAGGAAGGAGGCCAAGGACGTCAAAGCGTCAAAGCCACTCTCCAGGATGAAACAACACAGATCCATGAGTATATCAGGAAGATTGCCCGAACAGATGAGGTGAATTTCTCATGCAGCAGAAACCCGAGGAGGAAGAGGAGAAAGAACAGGAAACATCATGAAAGGACAAAGCCCTGCACGGCATGTACTGCCGGCAGAGAGAAGATACTGGTTGACATCGAAAAATCCTACCAGTGGCTGGACAAAGCGGGACTGAAAGACAGCACAGAGGTACTAATCATTGCAGCACAGGATCAAGCTCTAAATACAAGATCAGTAGAGGCAGAAGTCTACCACACCAGGCAGGACCCCAGATGCATGCTGTGTAAAAACACCTGAAACAATACGGCACAAAACAGCAGAGTGCAAGATGCTAGCAGGCAGGGCATGCATGGAAAGCCATAAGCAAGTGGCTGGCATAGTGTGCAGGAACATCTGCGGGAAGTCCCAAGGTCAAAATGGGATTCACCTCCAAAGGTGATTGAAAATGACCAAGCTAAGATCCTCTGGGACTTCCACATACAGGCTGACAAACTGGTAATGGCTAACCATCCGGACATAGAAGTGATGAGTGAACAGAGGAAGAAGACAGTAGTGACAGATGTACCAATCCCAAGTGATGGCAACATCAGTAAGCTTCCTTGCCTGTAGTATAGGACTTGAGCTTGAAGGAGAAAGACTGCCTGAATGGGGCAAGTGGGGATTTAATTTTTATATAGACTATGTCCTGTTCTGTGAACTGACATGTTCATCTCGTTCTGTCTGCCAGTCCACAAGTGTGTGTCATTAGCTGGAGGTGGAATTTGTTTGTGAGGCTCTGGCTAAGTAGTTTTGGCCTCCAACGCACTGCTTTTATTAAGCCCTCTATACCACTCATCACGTTTTCATACATCTTGCCATGCTTAGTTTCAGAATCACGCCTCTCTCACTTTCTTGCTGTGTCTGCTTGTGTCTCTCACCCACACCTCCTGTCATCACAGCACGTTGACCGTCTACCCACCGTGAGACTTCTTGTTTGTCCATAATTAACCATTTCTCATGAGGGAGAAACACTTCCTCTTCTTCAGCCTCATCATAGCTGTTAATGAGATTTATAGACTTAAATTACAGTTGTCAATTTCCACATCCATGTGACGTATCGACCTGACAGTGATGAGAGTTGCTGTGGATACTGTGTGGGTACAAAGAGCAGTGAAATTGTTAAGAGCTGCTGTTCTGCATATGGGTACAGGTTTTCATCTGCCTTTATGCTAATAAGCTGCTGCTATGATAAGCTCTGCGAGCATATGTTCCACTCTTCGTGTAATATTTCAAAGGTGCTTGACTGGTATTGCTTATTATAGTAATGAACACTAAACCTGCTAACAGGTACTTTGGATCAACAAATGAAAGATAAGCTGCTGCTGGAATTCAAGTAACAGTTAGTTGCAAAATTAAATTTGTGCAATATGTTTCTGTATTTGCTTTGGATTTAATGAACTGATCTGTTTTTGCTCTGCCTTTTTGTGTGTGCGTGTGTGTGTACAGGTACTCCAAGCTGTCAGACCCAGCTAACTGGCTGAAAATTAACAGGACTAATGGTCAAATCACCACCATGGCCCTGCTGGACCGAGAGTCGATGTATGTCAAGAACAATGTATACGAGGCCACATTCCTGGCATTCGACAATGGTAAGTCTGGTAAGTCAGGATGACTGTGTGTGTTGTGATGACCTAATAAACAGAAGGGCACACACAAGGCAAAGACAACTGGTTTTATGGAGCACTACCGTAGCTCTAGGGATGGCATTGCCAAGTCAGTCCACCACTTTGCTTCAATCCTAATAGCACGCAAAAACTCTAAACTATGTAGCACCTGCCAAACATTAGTATATTAGCATCATTATGGCATTTCACTGCTGACATAGCCACACATTTGTTTTTTTTGTCATTAAAAATGCATTATGTAGCTGAAAAAGAAAGTAATTAATAAAAGTAACACATTTCTCAAGTATAGTTTTAATCACATAAGCACTGATCACAGCATGAATTATAATGTATGGTACAAAGCCTAATGTCTAGGTTAATATTGTACCATATACAGTATACAGTACATAAATATACATATTGCCTTGTCTCTGATAGAAAAATGATCTAAGCATAAAATCTGTCAGTGAAGGTCTTAAGGATCAGCCTCAGCTGCTGCAACAATGTACACAACTAAGCAACTAAAGCTCTACAAATAGGTGCTTGCTCTGTGTATAAGTAGGAGGGACCCAGGTGTTTTTACTCCAGTGAGAAATGAGGGATTGGTTGCCCTGAAGCACACCAACTTAAGCTCAAAGTGTTGACTGCATATTGATTCTGAAGCCCAGTGTCAACAAGGGGATATATTCCACTTTGATTGAAATTCTCTTTACTTATTCTACTCAAGCGAAGCGTAAGAGGCAACAAAACACCCAGCCAATCATAACCGACAAGGCGGTCGATGGGCCTTGAGGCCTGGAGCAACAGACCTTTACATACAGTAGTTGATGAACCAAGTTACTGTCGGATAGAGGAAAAAGGTTGAAATACAACACTGATGAGCTACTGGGTAAATTGTATTTATGCTGTACTGCATCTGTAATTTAGTTTGGCTTGCTGCTTGTCAACTGAATATCAAGGCCACAATATATCACAGCAGTCTGTTTGTTCAACAGAGCAGCACACGTAATTTCTTATATTTAGTTTGAAGCAGTAATGCTGAGATCAGAAATAGTTTTAAAGAAGAAGTTGGGAAAGCTATTAAGATCAATTACTCGTTTTACTTCTACTATAATACTTAACTACAAGTATATGTACATTCATTGCTTTATTTAAGTAAAAGTACAATAATTTCAGTGAACTGTACTGTTATTTGTGATGAGGGGGGCTTAGTGATTATTTCAGTGACATGTAATTCTTACAATACAGACATGTTGCTCTACAAGATTTACTCTGTAACTCTGCGCAAATAATCATAAACTAGTTCTTGATTTACATGTGTAGTGACGTTTATCCGAGTCCACCCTTCTGTTTTAATTGAATGAAGTTGAAGCTTTCCATTCATTTATTCCTGTGTAACCTACTTTGACTTAGCAAAGCACCATCTAGTTGAAGCAGATATGAGGAAAGAAAAATAAAACTGACAGAATCTGTCCGTGCCTGAGTAAATGTACGTTTTACTGGTGGTTGTTAAACATCTGATCACATCCACACATTTCCATTAAAGTAATTTCACTTTTTTCCATAATTGTGCAAACTACTCAAATTAATTAAAACGCTTTCTCCAATAATGTGTTTTTTTTTCTTTCAAATCACTCTGGAGGATTTTAATCTTTCGTTTTAACTCTTCCCATATGTTCATATGTTTATGTTACTAATTTGAATCACATCCCAGTAAAAACAAACATTTTAAAATGAGAAAATGATAAACAAAAATCCACACCAATCCAGATGTTTGGCTTCACTATTAGACACCAGCAGTAATTTAAAGTGTGTTTAGTATTTATACTAAATGTATTTATATACATTTATATATACTTTTTAACTATCTGGTATTAGTGGTACTATAACATCTAACTAAGGTCAAATATGAGTTCAACAAGTATTTGTCTGCCTGCCACAACAGATTCAGACTGACATGATGTATAGTACTGAAACTACCGATAATATATAAATAATAAATTATTACACTAAACTAGCACTGTACTAGAGTTATTCAGCTGTAAACAATATGTATCCAAATTGTTTTACCAATTTTGATGTTGGCCAAAAGTGTCGATTGCATAATTAAGGAAAAATCAAATTCATTTTGAATCATAACATAACATTGTCAGGACATTCGATAGCATCTCACTAAGTTTCATACTAAGAACACTGCTCCTCAGTACAGAGATGACAGACACTGTTCATCTCTCTTGCACAGATAACATTTTAGAATAAAATTGGGATATGAATAATCAGACTATGTTTAATATCATATCCTCAGCATGATTAAAACCAGGATAAGACATGACAGGGAAAAGTGAAAGACTCAATTCAAGTTACACATTTTAATAATTGTATTATATAGCATGTGATCCCACTTTTTCCAACTCTAAAATCACCAAAATTAAAACACTACTTAACTCAACAAACTCATCTAACCACTACTTCACCTCAGGCTAGAGTTCAACCTTATCACAAATGTTTTCACAGCTTCTGTGTTGCATCAACTTGAAAAAGACGATGCAAACAAGTTCACATTGCTTTTCTGAAAGCAAGCGGCGCACTTAAAAAAACAATGAGTTGCGTATTCCCACCACCATGTTCTTACAGCATCAACAGATACAGTAGCAGGAAAAACAACATTTCTCAGTCAGTTAAAGTGCAGTTCAGTTGCTGTGTGTGCTGGAGTTAAAACACATTAGAGCTGTTGCTGTTACCAATGCATAAAACATTAAGAATGTGTCTCCCAACCTGATTCAGTTCTGGTCTGGTCTTGCAGTTGTAAAAGAAACCCTGAATAGGTTATGATGAGCTTGTGTTGCTGGATGTAGTGAAGGGTTAGCGTTTGAGTTGTTTGCCAGTGAGCCTTGCAGAGTGCAGATAACAGCAATCTTAATGTGAGCGTTGTCCCCTCCAATAGGAGTCTCCCCTGTGTCTTCTCACAAAGCAGCCAGTTCTAAACACAAGGACTAAAAAATAAATGTGCTCTTTCATTTGTTCTCACTGTTTTGTTTGGGTGCTCTACTACAAACGTGTACAGTGTTGTTCTCCGCTTTCAGCCACTCAGTAAACAAAACCTTTTTCTTCCCGATTGTTTCCCTGCTCATGTGCCTCATTCTCTCAGCTCCACTTATGAATCATCTGGAAGATTGTAATTGAAATGGACAATTGTTTTGCCATCTTTTGTAGCTTTCTCATCACATAGTTTCTCGATTCCACTTGCCCGCTTCTTGCTCCATCTCCAATCATTTCATCTTTACCCCTCTGCTTCTGCTGCTCACTCCTGTCTCCATTGCTAAACTATTATCTCACCGTCTCCTCCTTTGATCTTTTCGCCTCTTCTCTTTTCTCTCACCTCCCCTCAGGCTCGCCTCAAGCCAGCGGGACAGGAACCCTCCAGATCTACTTGATCGATGTGAACGACAACGCGCCGGTGCTGGTACCCCAGGAGGCCCAGGTGTGCGAGCGTGCGCGCCCCAACTCCAAGATCAACATCACAGCCTCTGACGCTGACGCCGACCCCAATGTAGGGCCCTTTGTGTTCGAACTGCCTTCTTTTCCTGCCAGCGTTCGCCGTAACTGGACCATTTCCAGACTGAGTGGTAATTAAATGCTGTACATTGTCTTCAATACAGTTAGAAATGTACCCGCGTGATGTAAAATGAGGAGGTATGGAGGATTGATATATGGCCATTCTACATCTTCAGCTGAATTAAGCCATAAACTTAACAGATGGGATGCAAAGCCTCTCTGCAGAATAACTGGTGACATCAATCGGGGAACAGGGGATTGCTGTAAGCTGTGAGAGAACTCCAAGTTTAACAAAATGTCTCACAAAGCTCGCAGTGAGAGACGCGGGTGCCATCCAGTGTTGACGTACGATCTATCGTTTGTGACAAATGAGATCCATTCATCTCACTGTCCCCTGAGCAACCAATCTGTCACCTAATCCACCCAGATGGATGTATCACAGCAGTTGTCCTGAGGACAAATCTGATCACATACCTGCATTCTTCTCCCACTGAGGCTCTCGCCTTAGCTTGACTGAGTGATAAATGCTGAAGGTTATCCATTTTGTATTTTTTTATATACAGTATATCTTTAATGCCTCTTCTCATACGTATACTTCAGAATGATTTCTGACAGTTTATTTGGTTGCAGCCTTTATTTGGTGTGTCATTCACTTGTACCTACACACATGATGACATGATATCTTGCAGTAAACAAAATGTAATTTCTCTCCAGTTCCTTGCCTAATCATATTTTCCCCTTATTCTTCTTCTCCCCTTTTCCCCTCCTACTCATTTCCCTCCATCTCTTCATGTTTCATGCCTTTCCTTTCATGTTTTCTCACCATCACTGCCTCTATCTCACTCCCATACTACAGGTGACTACGCTCAACTCAGGCTAAGGATTCCTTACCTGGAACCAGGTGTGTACGACATCCCCGTCATTGTGTCTGACTCGGGAAACCCTCCTCTGTCCAACCGCTCAGTGATCAGAGTGAAAGTGTGTCCCTGTGACGATAATGGGGACTGCAGCACTACAGGGGCTGTAGCAGCCGCTGGCCTTGGCACTGGGGCCATCATTGCCATACTCATCTGCATCATCATACTGCTCAGTGAGTACAGTACAAAGTGGAACCATCACAACTACACCCAGCTGGATCACTGCATTTGTATGTTGCACATAATGAAAAATGACAATTTATAACTGTATGCAAAATGCTTTTTTTTTTTCCTCTTTTTTTACAACAAATGCTTGTGAAGCAGTTTTGTGTCTTTGATGTTTGAAATGGACAATTTCTTCTTGCAGGCATGGTTCTACTGTTTGTGGTGTGGATGAAGCGCAGAGAGAAGGAACGGCAGGCAAAGCCCCTGCTGATCGACCCTGAGGACGATGTCAGAGACAACATCCTCAAGTATGATGAAGAGGGAGGAGGAGAGGAGGACCAGGTATTGTTTGGAGCTGCACTAAATATAGTTCATTTAGCTGTGTCCAGCTCAAAGCTGATTTTTTTTCTGAACCTGAGATTGCACAAGCCATTATACTGTGAATTGTGCATTACTGTTAATACATTATAGCTAACTATAAGGGATATACATAAAAGTGCTTGAAGTCAGGCAAATAGCTGATGAAACAAAGATAAACCACTGATAAGGCAAAATGTTTTGTCAAAAATTGTGAAGAAAACTAGTAGGTTAATGTGCTTCATAAACATGATACAGATAATTGCACACCAAGCTTCCATAATGTATCAATACAACAAGTGTTTCACCTACAATTTTTTTTCCAAAAACACTAACCAAAAAAACCTTCAAATACCAGTGTCAATAAACCTAATCTGTGGCATCATCCAGCAATCCACCATGGTGCATCTGGGTAAATACGAGAAACTATAGGAAAAGACATGAAAGCAACTTATTTCTCTTATCATTCTCTTACATTATATATACCGTCCCCTCCAAAAGTACAGCAAACACACCATTGGAAAAAGATAAATATAAGACAAACATTCTGTTTTTATTTGGCATTAACACCTAGATACTATACATAGTAAGCATCATAGAAGACAGCACCTTTTGTACCAGATCAGACAAATTTTAGGTTAACAAAAATACTGGAAGATGTGTTTCTAGTTACCCAGGAGTGTCCTGTAATAGAACTGTAAAAACAGTTTCAGTACTACACTATATTTTTAAGTTGATGTCTCTTGATGTATAGTGGAGAATAAATGTTTATGTGGAATATAAGTTGCTTTTCTATCTTTTCCTAATATCTGGCGTTGTGATTAACCCTGATGTACCTGTGTGGATTGCTAGTGATGTCACTGATTTAGGACTCATGTCAGAAGAGAGGTGAGTGGACAGTATTAGTTAGTATTTGACTAATTTTGAAAAAGATCAGTTGTGGTTGAAACATGTTTGTCTTGTATTAATAAATTACAGAACCTTAGTGTAAATGTATCTGTATCATAAAAAAACGCAAGCATCACAGGTTGCAGAAATGTTTCACAGCAGTGACCCTACAATCTTGTGATTTTATGAAGCGTCTTTGCCTGTAACAGACACTCAAAGAACCTTTAAAACCTTCTGATACAAGTATAGCTTGAATTATATTCTTTACAGTATTTTCTACTCAGAGTCAGTCATCGAACCTGACATGACATTAAAGCAGCCTGCTCACCTGTGGGGACTTTGTGAGGAGAAATAACTCGGCCTGTGCCTTTTTCATCTGATTTCATTTTCATATCAATGTGACTCCCTGGATATTTAAATAAGGAAACTATTTGAACTTGGTGATTACTGATGAAAGTCGATCATGTGGCTTCTTTATTTTCCCAAAGCTTAATATGCAGCTCCTTCATCTTTTTATTTTAAAAATTATATTCCATACAAGTGAGAAAACACACAAAATTAGTTCATGTACCACTACAAGACACTGGACACGACGGGGCACAGTTGGTTCACTGGAGGTTCAGTCTATAGAAGACAGACATATTTTTCTATAAAAGAGAGACATGAAATGTTTTCAGCGTGAAATCAGCCCTCTGCTCTACATCAGGCGTCAGGGATGAAAAAGCAGCTTTGCTTAAATTCCACATCTGTGCAACTCTTCATGTTAACAAGCCCCTTTCCAGCTCAGAAATGCCTGTGAACATTGTTATATAAGTTACCTCACACCACCTTTTCTTCTTTATTTTCTCTACATAAATGAAAACATTAAACTGTGGTGAGCTCTAACATCTTTGATTAATTCAGAAATGTCTTTTTAATTATTCACTTTTCATACTCGCTATTTTCCAACACCCATACACACAGTTCTAGTGCATAAACACAAATTATTTTCACGTTTGATATCCTGTGTAAGAATTTATTAGAGGACTTTGTTTATCAGCTGCAGGAGATTTGTTAAGAATAATATAACAATAACTTGTTATATTTGTTCTATTTATTTACAACATATACATTAGTTAAATGTCTCAACAGAACAGACAAACAACAATTATATGGAACTGAATAGTATAACAGCATTGCTCTTATTTTATGTACCATTAATTTGAACTTAACAGGCTTCAGCAATGAATATGAATTTAGCTGCAAACTGCGCAGAATGTGTTGACATCAGCCACAAGATGAGGGTGCAGACTATCACAAGGGTGCATGCGCTCCACATGCTTTCAGAGCCATGTGACAGTAAAGTGTGAGGCACGTCATGTTTATTTCATGGTTTTGTGTAATTTTTCATATGATGAATTTACTTATAGCTTAAAATATGTATATAGTATATTTTGAATGCAAACATTTTTTGACATGCTGTTCGAGTGTCTTTTTAATCATATGAGAGTTGTTTTTAACATTGTAATAATATGAATTATGCATCAAAGATTTATAGTACATGCTAATTGTAAGCAGATGTTTAGTGGCAAAATGATGTATGCAATATGTATATGATTTATGATCGTGACTTCTTCAGAAAAACACTCTGACATGTGTTCATCGTGGCCAGCATTAAACTGGGAGTTGGTGTAGTATGTACATTAATAATATACTGTATATATTTGGTATGTAGAAGAGATTTTGGACACAGTTAAAGTCTGTAGCTGGACAGATTTTTAAAAAAAGCCCAGATTTCACAGCAAAGCATCAAAGTCTGAATCCTTGAGGATGAACAATGAGACCTGACCAGAGAATAAAATCCAGTGTGTGATCTGAGTAACTTGTCCTTTTTAGTAAGAGCAACAAGTTAGAAACAGTTAATAAGTAATGAGGATGATAATAAGTGAATATAAGTAAAGTAATAAGTAAAGTAAAATAAACTGACTCTCAACGTCCTTCCTCCATGGCCTTCATCCAGGACTATGACTTAAGCCAACTGCAGCAGCCTGAGTCTTTGGACCACATCATCAACAAGCCATCGGGGGTGCGCAGAGTTGATGAGAGGCCTGTGATCGCTGAGTCTCAGTACCCCGTCAGACCCAGTCTGCCCCACCCTGGAGACATTGGAGACTTCATTAACGATGTAATCAAAGCAAAAACTCCAACATTGACTCTTTTGCTGTAGAACTGTATTCCCATCTGTCATTTCCTGTCTTCCTCATCTCCAGGGTCTGAGAGCAGCAGACAACGACCCCACAGCTCCTCCTTACGACTCCCTGCTGGTGTTTGACTACGAGGGCAGCGGTTCAACAGCTGGCTCCGTCAGCTCGCTCAACTCCACCAGCTCAGGGGACCAGGACTACGACTACCTCAACGACTGGGGCCCTCGCTTCAAGAAGCTGGCCGACCTCTACGGAGGAGGGGACGATGACTGAGAGCGGAGCTGGGGGGCTGGGCTGTGGTAGGGGTCAGGAGAGGAACCATGGGCAAGGGCCAAGAACATGACGCAGGCTCCATGGTAGACGTGAGGAACACACCCTTACGTGGGCTGTGTTTGTTTGCTCACAGCTCTCACCGAGCCCGCATTCATGAATTCCGCTGCAACGCAACTGTATTCTGGCTTTATATTTTTCAGTGGCGAGTTTTTAGTGTGATGTTTTGTTTTGTTTTGTTTTTCTTTTTTTTTTTTTTTGTTGTTCTCTCACCGTGCTGGACCCAGAGCTCTCTGGGGACGAATCAAGGCGGTCGTGAGAGCCCCGAGTAGTGAATTTATGCTTTGATTGGTTGTTAAAACAAAACCATTTCTTGCTTTAGTCTCACACTGAAGAGAATGTTTTTGGGAAGACGCTCTCTAACTCTCTCTTTCACTCTGTCAACTTGAATTTCCTTAGAACAGAAGCACTGTCATTTTATAAAGTGCCTTTTGTGGTGTGTTTTTGTATCAGACTCCTGCTATCTCAGGATCGGTTGCCATTCGTGCAGTACAGTGGAGGCGCATTCTCACGTCGCCCCCCACCCCCCTGCGCTCCTCAAACCAGCCCTGCCTGTCAATCTCCTCTCCCCTTCACAGTGGTACAGATGAACAACCCCAGCAGCCACTCCCAGGAGGGAAGGACACAACCAGGGCGGACTATTGGATAACAGAACCCAATTAATTATGGCCTAAAAGAAGCCAACAGGAGTTGTTTTGGTTGGAGACAACCCTCTTGTCTGAGGACCTGCTCAGTTTGACTTTCACAAACATCACCTATCAACACAACTTCAGCAACACGCTGACATTGTGTGAGGCCATTTTTATACACGTGGGGGTTTTCTATTTCGGTGGAGAATGCTTGCCTTTCCTCTGTGGACTCGTGAGTTAAAAAGCTTTTATGTTGAGACGCTTGCCTGCCCTGTATGGTTTTGTGTTGCTCTCTCCACGGTGTAAAGCTTATGTAGGCATGATCTGACCAGTCAGACAAAGAAAGAAAGTTGGACTTGAAATTACTTTGAACATAGGCATCTGAGAAGGATTTTTGTCGCCTCGAACATTCCCATTTTTTATAGGCAAACAAAACAATAAAAAGGTGCATGATTTTTTTTTCAAAATGTTTTACTCAAAGCACTTGTTACTATGTGGTGAGAATGTGAAAATAGTTGGCAGAAACTATATGAATATACTCTGTATAAAGACACTGAGAAAATAAAATGACTGTAAGATACCTATTTTTGAAGTATTGACAACATAAAAGTTGCTGCTCTTTCTCTAGCTCTTCATTGGGCTTAGGGAGTTTTTGGCCCTTTCATTTTTAATATGTGGATATTTTTATTTGGGTTTTTTTTTTTTGTTTCTGTTCAATCATAATCCATTTGTAAGATGCCAGCTTATACGTTTATGTTTCAGTTTAGCTCTTGTTCATTTCTAAATTTTCTCTGTTATACTCCTTTTATATGTGAAAACACAGCATCCCACTCTCACTCTGTATTGTCTCTGACAGATGTTTTCTTCCTGTCTCTGGGCTTGAGACAGTTCATTAGCCATGCCTGCTGATAGTTGTTCGATTATTCTGTGTATTGGAATTATTTTATTCATCCATCTAGATACTGGATGTGTGCTTCAGAAAATAAACAAGACAAGTTTTGAAATTGTGTAATCTTTTTCTGGATATTCCCTGTATGCATCACTCAAAGCTTTAAGTTATAATGGTGCCTAAACTAAAGGCTGATGTGTGTTGAACATTTCTGACATTGGATCTCCTGGTGGTCGTAGCAAGAAACTGCATGTGGCTGACAGCAGAGCATGCCACTACCCCGCACCAAGAGAGACTGAATCAGTTTTCACCACGATTGTCTCATTTTCACTTGTGCCAGCAGAGCTATATGAAATACGCTAAAACCCCCAAAAATCTATACATAGTGGGTTTAAATTCACTGGTTTTACACATTTGTTCATGAAATGATTGGTCTGTATTTGCACACTGAATGATTGCAACCTCCACTTTTTTACAGTGTAATTATGTATTTTTAAATGTTAAAAAGAGGTATGGAGTCTCCGTTTGGAATTACACAGTTAATCTTTGACCCTGTTGTTTGGATATAGCTTCCTTTTCTAATAAAACACCTGCTGTTCATCCAGCTACAGCATTTCAGACAAAGGAGCATTAGAGCAGTGTATGGGGTCAGGAAGTATATTTGTGTCCATTCCTGTGATTTCAATTAGTCAGCTGAAGCGCCCAAAAAAAATCCCCTCCGGGGACTTAAAGGGATTTAATCCTCTCCGGCTGTGTGTCTATCAATTAGCCACACCATTAATCCCCACAGCGTAATCTCATTAGATAGAGCGCCTTTAATGAGACACCCAGAGAGAAAGCGGAGAAGCAGGCAGAAAGAGAGAAGGAGAAAAATGAGGCAGTGGTAAGGTGCAGGTAGGCCTTGCGGAGAGGTGATTAGTAGGATGGAAGAGAGGGTCAATAGAAGGGGGGGATTCAAGCACAGCAGGGACAATGCATAACATTTAGAAAAAGGGTTGTAAAAAAGGTTAAAAATGTGGAAGCGCTACAGAGTGGCATCACTCTTTATCTCGCTTTATCACGCTCACTCTTTAAAGAGATGAAGAAGTCAGGTGGGGTGAGCAGAGTTTACAGAGCAAACTGGACTAGTTAATTGGGTGCTTTGATTCACCTGTTAATCTACACTGAGCGTCCCAGTAATGAGAGCATCTTGTAGTAGACCGAAGTTAACCTTTGCTTTAATACGTTAATGAATTCTCCTACTCTCAGAGTTGGGCTGGACTGCTCAGAAATAATAATCAAAATGGGAAAAAGTAATCTTGGTCATATCCAATCTGACGATAAGGAGATTAACTTCAGGGAAGATTTCTTTGATGGGCTTAACTGAAGTTCACTTGGTTTCCCTGTGGCAGAGTGAAAAGAAGAAAGCAAACTCAAGTTGCCCCCTTGATAAATGGCGAATATAGACTGAGAGCTTTGCTGCTGGCTCGCAGCCAGAACCTTGTGTGTTGTAAATAAAGTTCTCCTCTTCAAACATGTCCAGGCCTGACTCTTTTCATTTCCTTTCCTTATAGTTAGTGAGTCTCTCGGGTCAGTGCTGGGAACAGTCCAATCTGAAAAACAATCTGTGATCAACTGTTCGCAGTTTAGTGTTGATGTTGCTGTTCAGCAGAGGTAGCAGACGGCCCAGTTCTGCTGGCTGCTTTTCTGCTGACACCACTCTGAGTCTTCTGGTATTTCAGGGCTCAGTTTAAAACGAGATCAAAGAAGCAGAATAAATTTGATGTTCTTGCTGCAAGTGGGGGAGAGAATATCTACTGTTTAACGACCACCCATTTATGATATGGATGGTTGGTCCAGTGGAGACACTCAGCTATTACCAAGACAGGGTGCTCATATCAGTCAGGGCTGAAACACTGTCTGTGCACTATTACACAGCATCTGAAAAAAGCATTTCTTACAAATCACAGTTGGTTTTTGTAGTGGAAGATCCCTGCATATACAGTGTTATTGTTTAAGTAAATCTTAACTATTGTCAGAGGTGGCAAGTAGCTAAGTACAATAACTCACTTTATATGCCTTCTTTGCAGAGAAATATGTTGTACATTTTACCTTAGTAAATTTATTTGACAAGCACAGTTATTAGTTACGGTATGTTTATATGTTGTACAAATATGAATGTCCTTCACTATTTCCTCATGGACCTATATTTTAGAATGTCAAAATCTGCTCCTTAGAGCTTGTGTCTTGACAAGAGGCTGTGTACAGATATTCATGTAAATAAACTGTAATCAATTTGGCGATCCCGAAACTTTTCACCTAGCACTAGGTTAAGATGTCAATTTGTATCATACTTTGGTTCATTACCAAACGTGCACACTTCTGACATTCAATCAGCCTCATCCCACTTTGGGTTTTGTGGTTATTAGCAAATATTAGCATAGTAATTTGCAAAATTAACATGGTGAACATGCTAGTCTTGTTATATCATGCTTTCAGGCCACATATTCCTAAATAAACTTGGATTTTACAGTAGTACTTCTCTTGTGAGTCACCCAACTTTACAGAGATGCAGTACTACAGTAAATCATTATAGTACCCTTTTAATGCTAGTACATAGTATATATACTCTTTTATACATGGTATTTTCTTAAGGACCTGAATATTCACTATTCTCTTCCATCGCTGGTGAGTGAACCCTGCAACTACATACTTTAACTTTAACGGGAATGTTCACTCCACTGCTCAGATATACTTGACATTTTCAGGAACATCTATATAATCACCACAAATTATGCATCATGGGGTTGCCATTGTGTTATTTGCTGACATCTTCAAAGCAAGTACATGAAAGCTGTGGTTCTGGTAAAGATGCTGATGCTGAGCAGCTTTGTAGAGACCAGCGTCTCTGTGTGAATACATGCAGGAGTGGATGGAGAAATCTGAGCTGGATCCTCGCGCTGACTTTCTCATCATGCTGATGTAATTCTCCCCTTTCCACCATGGGTTAACTGCCTTCACCGGGACGCTGACTACCTCTGTAAATAGTAGGAGATGAATCCTTCAAAGCCAACTCAGGCTCAGGTTTCTTTGAGGGTACAATCAAGCTGCCATTCCCATTTGCTCATCCAATTCCCTCCGTCAGCATTATTCCAAGAACACAGGCAAACACTTAACATGAATAATAGATGTACAGCCCAGGTATTAGTATAAATAAATAATTGACCACCACACGTGTAACAGCGTTAGTCCTGTAAATGTAATGATGATATTACAATAACATCATGTGGAGGAATCAGATTATTTGGCCAAGTGCCTGCTGATTAGTTACAGCTTACGTCTCTGATCTTATATGTGTCTTTATTATGTATATAAACTCCTTTTTCTACCTCAAGAGCAGAATTTGCATATTTTTATGGTAATGTAACACGTTACATGCATAATTCATTTGTGTCTTTATAAATCTTAAAAAGTGCTTCAAGGTGAGGTGAATGTTTTGGCCTAAAGGCGTCTCATGGTCATTTATATTTCTTTTCATGGTCAAAATGAGCTGATTTTTTTTATGTGGTGGACTACGTTTTTGGGCAGCATTTCACATTTTAAGTTAGACTTCTAGCTTTAGAAATGGGGGTGTTGGTCTGTCAGTCATTCTAGTACTTTGGCCCAGACTAAACTATCTCCAGTTTTGAATGGACTGCCATGCTTTTTTCAGCTATGATGAACACTTCTTGTGCCACCATGAGGCTGATATTTTTGAATTTTACAGTCATGTCTACATGACCTGTGTCAACAATTCGATGTATTGCCATGAATCAAATACTAACTTACCCCTAAAAAGACCATGTGTAGCTGTAGACAAAACAAGATGCTAAAGAGTCTGGTAATTAGGTCATCATCATGTACTAAGATCAATATACAACATCGCACTGTTCATTACAGTCTGAGAACCAGATGAAAGATCAATGGATTTATACGGAAAAGGTTATTTTGATTTCACATCAGTCTGAGTCATGTAGAGTCACGGCACCTTAGCTTGTTTGTTCCTGTGTGCGTTCAAGAGCACCTTGTCATGCATTTTGTCTGTTTGAACCACAGGTGTGTACATCAACACATCTTGGTGCCTGTCCCGCATCGTGTAGATGACTGTTCCTCTCCTATGGACTGACACTGCCTGCTGCTTGGCCTGATACAGCTCCATTAAAGAGGCCAACAGGCTATTAACCCCCGCGTCAATACCTCACCAGTTCAGTCGCGCTTACAAACCCATTTCAGCAGCGGTCATAAACACTGGCCTTATTATAGCATCTCTGGACCAAAGCAGACTGCTCCGGTCGGCCCCAAAACAATAGAGTCCTAAAGTCAGCATTGACCTGAGTGGAACAAGGGCACGGGCGCACAGGAACTGGAATTGGGAGGAGGTGTAAACAAATGAGCAGTTATTACTTGTTATATTACAGGATTAGATATTTCAGGAGAGGTTGAAAATCATTCTATTTCATTTCACGATAAAAGCAGTTATAGCCTACTGGATTTGTGCATCTTAATGGATGATAAAGTGCAGTGACTGAATCACACTGTGCCACATCACTTCATCCAAATCACATTCTCATGTCCCTCCTAGGAGAGTTTTATTCATAAGCTCAAAGCTTAATCAACAGTATGCAAGGAGGCGTTGAAAGGATAAAATTAATTAACTGACTTTTAGTATTGCATTTGTCTCACAGCGTGAATATGGTGGGATTACAAGTGGAATTCTGAATTTATTGATTTGCAAAGTAGTGTCAATGAAAAATATCCCAACCTTCTTATTCCTCTAGCTATAGGAGTCTTGCCCTAATAAAAAATTTAATAACCTTCCAATTCATGTAACTAATGGGGGCTAGGGGAACTTTAATCAGCCTCTAACCATCATTAAAACTGAGTTCTTCTGTGAGCGTAAACAAGCAAAGAATTTTAGATTGGAGACTTATCACAAAAGTGCAAGGAGGAGCACCCTGCTGCGAAGCACTATCAGAGCAGTCAAATCCCATCTTGGAATCAGACAAAAGCACCCGCAGATAGGAACAGACGAACAACCACAGACTTCAGCATGCCTGCACACACACAAACACACAAATAAACTAGCTTCAGATAAGGTTATTATATAATCTCACCCCAGGGTGAAAGCAGAAATGACAACAGTAAATGTAACAAATTAATAACAGCTCCCTTTAATAAATGTCAAGAAAGGAAACAGTGATGGTACTTCTTTCTTCTTCCCTCTGGCAGGCTCAGGGTGTTTACCCAACACCCTCAGGTGCAGTAACTGAGATGTCGCTAGGCAACCGCACCATCCCTGTTGTTGCTCTGCCTCTGGCACTCAAGTGGGAGCTTATGTGGACTTAACTCTGAAAGAGCAGCAGTGTTGAAGAGTGGAAGGGGGATTACCAGGAAAAATATTGGATTGGGCTGAGACACAAGGGGCGAGGCCTTACCTGAATCATCACCACTGCCAGATAGAGACGCCTGTGAGGGACTGTCAGGCCATGTTGGCTCTGTGCTTGTGACAGAAAGCCTGGTTTTTATCTGGCTCTCCTTTCTCACAGCAGCATAATGGTTTTATATTATTAACAACACAGGCTGCCTGTCAGGCAATAGGTGAGACAGGGACAGGTTGGCCTTGTATGGATGTATGTGTCGAGCACAGCAACACATGAACAAGTAAACAATAAAGTCAATCAAAGGTAACCAGGTGATATTAACTATAACTATGAACCCAAAGATGCTGTTTCCGACCATGACATTTACTGCAGTGATGTGATAAAATGAGCTACTGCCATCTAGTGGCTGCCAGATGAAGCTTCATCACAGAAAATGAAATTGTGGTTCATCATCACTGATGGCTCCAAATATACACTTATTGTTACTTGTTGGTTTATGCAGATACAAAAGCTGCTCCCAATCACTGTACCATCAGCCTACTGTCCCAGTGGCAGAACGGTCTAATTATTTCCACCCCATTGTTGTGGTGAATGTTAGTAGCTGATGTGGCAGCTGTTGCAAATGCAGTGCGTTTGGCTGATAATGGAGACGGACTCAAACAAGACAGCTCAACAAAGAGCAGCACAGACTGGTAAAAGACAGTGTGTATGTGTGCTATTTCATTGTAGGTTGAGAGACGTATGTTGTGTTCAGGGGAGTTGTGCTCCAGTAGACGCCTGGTTAGACCCAGGGGACATGCTCTGTGCACTATGTGTGGTTTACAGGTGTTACAGGATTATGTAGCATTATTTGTGAACAGGTAGAGTAGGAAATAATTAAAGGCATTCAGCTCATTCATGTTCAAAGACTTACTCAGTAGCCACTGTACTCCAGTCCAGATGATACCATGCTGCCCCCTAGTGCATCACAATAAAATTCACAAAGACCAAACCACGAAAGTTGCTGTAAAATCATTATTTATTCAAACTTTTGATAGACAAAATGTGTTTTTTTTATGCTTTATGGGTAAATTCTCACTTCTATACAAAACCGTGTGTAAAACTTTAGGTTTAACATTTACAAATATACAGGAAGAAACTCCAGTTTCTTAAGTCATAGATACTAAAAACATAAGGGGCTGCCCAGTAGCACATGAAAATATAAGCAGATAGAGAAATGACTGGAGGGTACTGTCAGTCACTATTAAAAGAGTACAAATGTGTGTTGGTGGACAGCTACAAAAATAGAAATCAGTTTCAGGTAGATGTATGTTTGGTATAGCAATCAAGGTTAAATGCCGTCTGAAACCTGTTGAACTTTTAGAAATCAATATATGTCAAAGTAATTTAAAAAACAATTTAACTGATTTTCTTTAACAAAACTAAGAGCACACCTCTTCACACCCAAGAAAATGTCACAAACTGATTTTAAACATGTCCTATGCAAGTAAATGCACATTATGTTTAGAACTGAAGCTACATGAAACAACTGAGGTGTCACATGAAATTAAATAAATAACTAAAACATTAATTTAGGCTTGAGTTTAGTGAATAAATATGCAGGAAAAAAATCAAGTAAAGTAATGGAGATGAAGAGTGAGCTACTGCTTTATGAGATACAACAGGGTTAATTGCTTCTGGATGGCTATATGGCTTATTCATAGTTAGGAAGGCAACTCAGTAGGATACACAGTTTGGAGTTCAAACTAATTTAGTTGCAAAAAAAAAGAGGTCTAATAAAACATAATACGAAGCCTAATGCACATACAGATAATCAGAAAATAAACTATGCTGTGTTACAGTGCATAATTGTACAATAAGTCATTTGCTCATACAAAAACTTTTCCTCATAAAACATAGAATCTTTTTTTTGCACTTTCTTGGAAATGAAATTACAGGGTAAATAAAAGGGCACAAGTCCATGACTGCTCGGAAAGAAAATAGGGATTACTTGAGGAGGGAGGTAGAGAGGCCATCCAACGTGGCTAGTACTATGTTTCAGGTTCATCATGTGTATCTGAAAAATCTTAAAATGTGCCAAGTCGCTGCTATCCTCCTTTTCATTTTCTAAGAGTATCTTACTCTAGCTCTATAGTGGGAGCAGTTGATCTCTCCACACACCACTTCATTTACCCCCTCTCACCTCGCCTCCTCTTCCTGTTCTCTCTGACATCAAGCCTATTTGAGAAAGCCCTTGTACAGGAAATGGGAGCGACTGGTAAATCTCTCGTTCTCCAAACAGTAGAGCAGGTCCCTGAGATTGACACGTGTGATGCGCTGCCGTGTGGGTCTGGAGCCCGATGAACCAGCTCCACCAGACAGAGAGGGACCTGTTCCTGATCCCTGCAAGATGAGAAAGATGGGGGGGCAGAGTGGTGTTAGTGGGAAGTGGGTATGTGATATTTGTCATTTGCTGGAGGAGAGGTCTGAGGTGTAGTCCCAAACCACAATTTGAGTTCATGCCTAGGTGCACTTTTACCCATATAGCTACAAAAAAAGTAACTGAATACTTTCACTTTCCTGGTTTTCTGCATAAACTGGTCATGAAATTTGATCTGATCTTCACTAAAGTCACAAATGTCAACAAACACAATATTTCTAGGCTGGTAAAACACAAACAATCATGATATTTCACATCTTTACAGGATAAACCTATTAAATATACTTATATTTATATACTTACAGTACAGGCCAAAAGTTTGGACACACCTTCTCATTCAATGTGTTTTTTTTTTATTTTCATGACCATTTACATTTACATACTGCTTTACCATTGATAAAGCAAGAAATGCCACTAATTAACCCTGATTAAGGCACACCTGTGAAGTGAAAACCATTTCAGGTGACTACCTCTTGAAGCTCATCGAG
>JAUBNQ010000023.1:6145577-6169606 GCA_032353495.1 Ctenopoma kingsleyae
ATCTGAACCAAATAATTTCATCTTGGTCTCATCAGACCACAGGACATGGTTCCAATAATCCATGTCCTTAGTCTGCTCATCTTCAGCAAACTGTTTGCCGGCTTTCTTGTGCATCATCTTTAGAAGAGGCTTCCTTCTGGGACGACAGCTATGCAGACCAATTTGATGCAGTGTGCGGCGTATGTTCTGAGCATTGACAGGCTGATCCCCCACCCCTTCAACTTCTGCAGCAATGCTGGCAGCACTCATACGTCTGTTTTCAAGAGACAACCTCTGGATGGCATCTCAGTTTTAGGGTGTTGGCAATCTTCTTATAGCCTAGGCCATCTTTATGTAGAGCAACAATTTTTTTTTCAGATCCTCAGAGAGTTCTTTGCCATGAGGTGCCATGTTGAACTTCCAGTGACCAGTATGAGTGATAACACCAAATTTAACACACCTGTTCACCATTCACACCTGAGACCTTGTAACACCAAGGAGTCACATGACACTGGGGATAGAAAATGGCTAATTGGGCACAATGTGGACATTTTTCACAGGGGTGTACTCATTTTTGTTGCCAGCGGTTTTTTGTGTTTTGAGTTATTTTGAGAGGACAGCAAATTTACACTGTTATACAAGCTGTAGACTGACTACTTTACGTTGTGTCAAAGTGTCATATCGTCAGTGTTGTCCCATGAAAAGATATAATAAAATATTTTTTTAAATGTGAGGGGTGTACTCACTTTTGTGACATACTGTATGTTTACGTTCTGTTGTCAGAGAGCTTGGAAGCATAATGCTCTGGACATGAAAGAGTGAGTGAGAAAGTCTTGTGTAGAGAAAAGGCTTGTGCAAGTAATGGACATAAAATAATGTACAACAAGCCAAATGATCAATGTTAGAAATATTTTGACAGCAGCAGATAGGGTTACCTGAAGGATAGGAGGTCTGTGAAGAGTGGTGGTGCTGGGAGCCACTTGTCTGCTTATGATGGTGTTTCCTGGAGCCTAAGAGGACGTGCAAAGTATGACACAATGTGCGACAATCACTTTCATCAAACCACAAAAAGCACCTATTGATTACATCTAAATGTATACAGAGATAACATTCAGTTTCAGGACCACTCGCAGATTTTGTTCTGTGGTACTGGCCTTGGGCCTAAACCGAACCATAATGCTTTTCCTAAACAGACTGTGTGTATTCTTACCTGGCCAGGAGGCACATTTGTTGGTGTGGCACTCCGTGGTGCTATGGTTCCCTGTGCCTGTGTCTGAGCCTGCATCTGAGCCAGAGCCTGCTGTGGAATCATCAGCAGCTGTCCACTCTCACTGCGTACAAGCACCATCCCTGAACCATGTCACAAAATGTATTTAGTTTAACAGTCTGAATATAGTTATACTATCCAAAGTGAATTAAACATAATGGTACTGTTTCATATAAACTGCTAAGGAGAAGAAGTGTCAATTCAGTTGTTCTTCTCTCAAATCATGTTATTATCTCACAAAATAGTCACCATAAATTAGTACTGTATTATTTAGGTGTGGTACTCATAGTGAGTCTAAACACACACTTTCTACTATATGTATTCTGTACTAGATTAACATTACGTGACAGAATATAATAATTCAATGTTTGATTGTAATGTTTGATCAAGGCAATGATAACAATTTTATAAAATCATTTGTCATGTGGAAATAGTCGTGTGTGCACATACGGTAAAAAAAAAAAAAAAAGGTGCTGATTTCACTCACCCGGAGGGAGCTGGATGTTATGTACACTTGGCTGTCCTGTGGAGGTCTGGGGGAGCCTTGGTGCCAACATCTGAGGAGCCAGGGCTCGGATCCCGCCTGGACCAGCGGCTACCGTCACCGGAGCCCGGGGAGCGCTGACGGCGCCCGGAGTGACAGCCGGCTGCGTTGCTGACTGTATTGTTGTAGGTGGCTCTGCCTTGATAATGTGCGACCCTGCGCTGACAGACACCGAACTGGACGGCGGACCATTGTTTACAAGGGGAGTTTGTATACCCATAACTGTCTGACCAGTTGTATTGGCAACTACAGCAGGGCTAGCATTATTGTTCCCATTCAAAGTTGCACCCGAACCCGGGGTTTGCATAGGCGGCCTGACGAGTGTCACCGTGGGTCCTGTTGCCTGGCTCACAGGCGGAGCTGAAGTGACAACACTCTGTGAGTTCATGAGGGGCGTCTGAATTACACTGTTTGACGAAGGGGGCATTATCGCAGTGGCCAACCCTTTCGACAACACTGGTCCACTGTTGACAGCTGTGACAGATACTGCAGGACCGCTGCTGTTACCAGTGCCACTTGTCACTGTTGTCCCAAGAGGGGCAGCGCTTCCTGAATTGTGAGAGTTCATAGCTTGGCTCCCATTGAAAGTCTGCACTGAGTATGAGCCTACTTTCTCCCGATGATTAAGTAGAGAACTTACATCGCCACTAACAACAAGTGTTTTGCCAGGGTCGTGTCCCGTGGTGGAGTCCGTGCTGGCCGTTGACGCGTTTATAGTTGAACCATGGGGTCTTCGCTATGCCGAGACCCCGTGCACTTCAACTTGTTTAGAAAGAACACAAACAATCTTCACTGTGATGGGACAATACTCTCACACATCTAGGGTTTTTCTCTGTCAGCTCCAGTGCTTGCTTCTTGTGTATACACGGAGACAAAGAGGAAAAGAACATTAGTAATTACAGCGTACCTGCTTTAGCAATCGTCTTGACCAAGTCCCAGCTGGACATTAGCTCGCGTTACCCCCTTGTCCCGGAACTATAACAATGTAATTACCGGCTGTCTCGTGCCTAGCCCAATGGTTGTTGTGACACAGGACCGACAGTTGTGACTCTACAGATCGGACAGGATGACAAACTACCGCTTTATTCACCTCTGTGTGTATAAACAGCTCATCCAGCGAACCGGGAACAACCGCCATCTTCACACTCCTGCGAGCTTCTGAGAAGTGAGGTACTTACCAACTGACGTGCGCGTGCGCACAAGAACTGAACGTCTCCGAGCTGGGATTTCGGCGAGCTGTGATTGGCTGTTCCACATTCTTAAAGGCGGAACCAATGGCTTCAGCTGTCATTCCAGGGGATGCACGAGACCGAACAACGTCGTATCGGGGACGAAACAGTTTCATTAAATGTTATAACGTCGCCGGTGAATTTATTCCATCACGACAGCTAATCCGTCTCGCAGTCGTACAGCGTGACGTTTGGTGGAATAATACCGTGGTTTACTACAAACTAACAAACCAAATTTCAGAGTTTAATCACTGTCGTTGCGCTGTGCAAGATGGCTGCAGTGTTTTGGCCATCAAGTGAAGTTGCCGTTGTACAGAGGCGTTTGAGGGCGCCCCACCCTCCTTTTAGAGAGGAAATACTGTGCTGTCAGCTAGTCATGGGATTTAGTGTGGTTAAACTCCCACAAGCGCCGATTTTTGATAATGCAAAATAATTTACTTACTTTTATGTGTTGTAATATAAATGCGAATGTACCTAATGGCATTTATCCCTTTTGCCCATACAGGTTATTGGGAGAACCGACAATAGCAGCTTTATAAACTGATAACTTTATTTAACTAATGACTTGTATGCAGTAGCATCTGGATAATATTTCAACACATAAGTACTAGTAAAAGGAAGTTTTCAGAAGTTACAGACTGAAAGTCTAACCTATAACGTGTGTAAGCACAGCTGTATTAAAAAAAAAACAATAATTATTGGTGCAAACACAGTTATAGACTTATTATCACGTATAGATTTTCAGCTACAGCTAAAATTAAATGGGGAAAATAGCAAACTATTTTGTTGCAGTCTACTAGAACAACCATCTGAAAAAGTAAGTTGAAATTGTGATATAACCTACAATTAGTTAAATGGCCGCTAGAGCTTAAAAATGCCTTTTCACTGTCAATTTCCTTTTTTGCATTTAATTATGTCGTGATCATCTTGATTGGTAATGCAGTTTATTTTCCATTTTGTCATTTAGTTTTGCATAGATTTGCGCTCTGTAGGCTACAGGATTATTAATGGTGCCTAAATGCCAAGAACAAGTAAACCCTAAGTGAAGCGCTCACAATCTCATCACGTTTTGGTTGCCAGTTCCGAAAAGGCCACCGTCCAGTTTCATCCAGAGTGTACACGTGCGACACACACGTGGTGCAGGAGCGCGAGGCGAGTCACAGCCTACGTTATAAAACACACAGGTGTCTGCTATTAGATTAGTTGATGCTCGGTGTGTGCTGTGATTCAGTGCTCTGCGATTGAAAATCACATTTTCACTGCAGACATGAGTGCTGGAGGAGGAACGCCTTACATCGGCAGTAAAATAAGTTTGATATCTAAGGCACAAATTCGTTATGAAGGAATATTGTCCTCTGTAGACACAGAAAGGTCCACGGTCGCTTTAGCCAAAGGTAGGCTGAAAATGTGGCCTTCATCTAGGCTCTTCTCTCCCTCTCTCTCTTTGGCAGTTTTTTCTTTATTAAGTTGTGAAAATGCTGGACATTGATCAATAATGGCCTTTTCCCGCAATGAACTTCTTTTTTTCCCACCAGTTAAATCTTTTGGGACAGAGGACCGGCACACAGATAGGCCTGTGCCGCTTAAAGATGAAATTTATGAATACATAATTTTCAGAGGAAGTGACATCAAGGATATCACTGTGTCTGAAACACTAAAACCTCATCATGGACTGCCTCGTGACCCTGCTATTGTACAGGTATGTGGCACAGTGAGATTGCTTTTAGAAGTAATTTATGTTAATGTGTAATTTTAATGTAAAACATTGTGACGTTTCATTGGGTATTAAGTGTCTTTGTCCTACTACGTGTGATTTTATTTATTTTTTTTAGTCATCCCTTGGCAGCTCCTGTGCTTCCTATCACCCACGGTGGAGCCCGTACAGAGATATTATGCCCACCTACACCCAGCTGGCTGCAAATTCTTTACTCAACCAGCAGTACAATGCAGCATTAGGCCTCGGTACAGTTTACAATATTATAATGTCGGTGGCTATCGTTCCCGTGTCTGCCATAAGTCAAGCTCCACATTGTTTTTTTCCCCTCCTTTCTTTGTATCTAGGACTCCACGGCATCCCAGTGAGAAGAGCACCCATGGTCGAACAGGCTGTCCAGACTGTGCCATTAACTAGTGCTGCTCAGAAAAGGGGGAAGACATCACCCCAGCCCCAGAACAGACAGCCTGTTCGTCCAGTCCAGCGCTCTGGTCGAGATGGTTCCCAACTCCAGAAGGAAAATCTACCCACCAGTAGACAGACTTGATATTTAACATCTGAGAATACTTCTCAAGGAATATAAATAAACATTTACAATTTTTAAATTTGTTCATGTTCAGGTCAGGTATCATCTCAGTCCAATACTGCGAAGATTAAGAACCAAAGAAATGATAACCAGAAGCAAAGGCAAAAACAAGGTATCAAATTGAAAAATGCATATTACGCTTTCAATGGTAGACAGAAGAGAAGTGTTTGTGCTTCACTGTAACTGCAGCTTGACAACAAGTAGAGCTAGGTCTGTGCCAAACATATTTCTCATGTGTCCATAAGTAATGAATTACAACTTAAACTCTTCTCTCTTTTTCTGGCACTCTCATACAGGCAGTCGCCGGTCCAGGAACCGAAGCAGAGGTCAACTTATTGTACAAAACTCAAAGGCTACAACTCTGCAGTTTGAGTCGGATTTTGACTTTGAATCTGCAAATGCTCAGTTTAAAGATGATCTTACAAAGGAGGTTGTAGGTATGTTTATTTCAAAGAATATCAATCAGTTCAGTTTCAGCTGACGCAATGTAAAACAATCTGTCTATGTGCTTTTCCTTTTTGTAAACTCCTTTAGTTGAGAATGTGGATTCTGAGGAGGCACATGACTGCCCGGGTACACAGGAGGAAGAAAGTCTTGGAGAGAAGTACTACGACAAAGCAAAATGCTTCTTTGACAACATCTCTTCGGACCTTAAGCCCAGGTGAAAATGCAACCTCCACTGTTTGTGGTAATATACTTTTGTTTATTTGTAACCTCTTAAAGAAACATAAGGTTACACACCCACATCTGCAGGAATGCTCTTGTTTCTTTCAAGCTTACATGTCAGCTTGACAGGAGGGGTGGTACAGTCTCTTTAGCCCTTTACCAACAATATGTGTCAATCAATCTAACACCAACAGGTGTCAAATGTAATCCAAGTGTACATATGTCACAAGGCTCTGGAAAACGTATATGTATATTGGTGCAAATAAGATGCCTACATGGTGACAGTCGTCTTTGAGTAATTCCAGTTCTTTTACTTTATTCAAGAGATCAGTTGTTTTTAAGATGATGGTAAATGTTTATCTGGATCTGTCAAGATTAGTATATTTTAGTGTATAGAATACTATATCCTAAATTTCCATTGAAGAGCGGTTATTCCCTAGTCTGTGATGATAAATCTGTAAAAATACTGTGGAAAAAATAACCTTTAAGTTTAAATGATTGTTACGTTTTCACATAGGACATCTCTTTAATCGTAATTAGATGTGAAAGGTTTGGGCATCTCTTTAATCGTATAAACAAAATCAAATTTAAGAACTGCATTTCCTCAGGTTGTCTTTGTGTAATATTTAAATGTGTTTCATCTGAATCATGTAAGTGTCAAAAATAAGCAAACAAATCAGGAAGGGAGCAAATACCTTTTCACAGCACTGTATATTGAAGATATATTTTGAGTACTTAATGAAGTGGTTTAGTTATAGGGTCCAATGTAAGTATCTTGTGAAAACATTGTAAAAGTGGCATATACAGTAAAGTCATGTTAGTGTGCTAATCCTCAGGAGAACCTGGGCAGAGGAGAAAAAGTTGAACATGGAAACATTTGGAGTGCCTGGCCGCTTCCTGAGAGGCCGAGGATTCAGGGGTCGAGGACAACGAGGGCAGACCACTGTGGAGCAGCGGCCACTCCCAAAAATGGGTGGTGGCAGGGTCTGAGGGTTTTTTGTTTTGGTTTTTTTTTTGTTGACGTATGTAAATATTGTAGTTTTCTACTTATTTAAAGTACCTCCCTGTTTTCCCCCTTTTTTTTTCTCTCTTGAAGCAAAGTTTTTTTTTTTTTGTTAAACGTATGAGGTAATGTTGTACTATGTGAAATGGGAGAGCAATTTATTTTTAATCAAGTAGCTGCGCACTAAAGCCAGCGTATTAATTGGTAGTCTTTGGAAGCATGCAACATGGAATTTGTCATCTGAACAGGCCAGCAGGCATGCAATTTTTTTTTCTTTCTTTTTCCTAAATGTCTTATTGTCTCCTTGACTGTCAATGTCAACGCTGAGGTTAGCTCCAAACTAGTCTTGGAGAAATACCTTAAAAGTTCAGTTGACAGACAGGCCTTCTTTATTTTGTCTCTACTTGTAAAATGGAAACTGTGGAGAAACGTGTAACCGTTGCTATTAAATAACATGTAACAGACTGGCTCGTACTGTAAATTGTCATTGAGAAGGAGAAACTTAAACTACACCCAAAGATTTTTGTCAGTTACCATGTAAACGCCCTGCATAGTTTAACTGCTTCTTTAACCCCCTGCTCACATAACAAATCATTTAAAAGAGAATATGATGTGTTCAATTTTCTGTAAATACGGGCTTGCAGATCAAAGCCAGCTGGTTGAACTTGGAGCCCAAGTCTTTCACCACTGTCTGGAATGACTCAACATCATCAGGAATTGTGATGTCCTCCAGCTCTAAGTGATCGTCAAGGTCCCCCTCCTCTGCATAGAGGTGGGGCTGATAGTCCAGATCACCCTCAGTCTCCTTTAGAGAGGAGAGCCTCTGCAGAGAAAAGATTGAAGTTAACGCACTCGTTTTACTGCTGTGGGCTCATACATGTATATAAAGGTGAACAAAGGTCACAGCACTGCACAATATGCTGTATGTACTACCAACCCAATCAAGCAGGGCTAGAAGAGCTGCATCTGTCACGTAGTTTGTATCTCTTTCGTAGCGGAAATTAATTCTCATGTCCTCCTGTACACAACACAAAAGCTTACATAGATTTGTTCAGCCACTGTCTCAAAGTAAGGCGCTATTACAGTAACCACAGTTCCTGTCTGGCAGTAGCCATCAGCTACTGGAGAACTTGGCTTGGAAAGTGATCAAAGCAGAGGAGAGCGAAGAGAAAACTGTCACTGACCTTTAATGAGTGGATATTTTCCTGGTTCCAGTTGTCATTGAACTGATGGCAAACATTTTCTTGTCTATAATCCCCATAGTTTTCATAGATGAAGCTTTTCTTCATGTCCTGGTGAAGATGACAGACACATTAGTTGATTTAAGCTTCATATATAATCTAAACTGTTTCTAATAGAACTCGTTACTTCCTAGAATCAGTAACTGAATATGTACACTACCAGTCAAACGTTTGGACACACATAGGCTTTACCATCTTTTCCATGAAGAGATGCAGGTCTTCAGCTGTGTTACCATCATTGCTAAATGGTTTTCTAATCAGTTATCTTAATTTAATAAACTTCCATCAGCAAACATAATGTTAATGATCTGTATGTTTATGTAAATATTCCTTTAAAATTCAGTTTCTATATACAATAGTCATCTTTAATATTAATCTCTACACTGTATTCTATTTCAAAAACAGTCATTTCGGTATGTGTCTCAAACTTTTGACTGGTAGTGTATGTGTGAGAAAACTTGTTAAAAGACCAACTTAATTTTCTACAAAAAATCCAAAGAGAAATGCAGGACTTCAAGTTTTGCAGTATAACAAGTGAAGTTTATCCATATAATCAGAGTTTCTTCAGTTCCCACCTTCGTTGAAAATGTGTTTTGCATTGTACTGTTGAGACTTTGCGACTGAAATGAATCTTGGTACTTCTTCTCAATGGACACTTCAGGTGGCTTAAGGACACAGTTAGGTACCTTGCAAGGGAAAAAAACAATCACTGATTGTTGCATGGACCAAAATCTGGAAAGTTGTACTGTCAGTTTTTTGTTTTGTTTTGTTTTTTTGCAAACATTTGTGACCTCGCAGTCTGTTCCTGGTGTCTCGATGTTTGATGTGAGAAGGGTTTCTCCGGAGACTTCTCCAACAGGCAAAATGGTGAACTCTTTTTTGCGGGAGATGACAACTGCCATCAACAGTAGAACTGTCAGTGAGGCAGAGACAACTTGTAGTGAGTTATGAGATTTGTAACAATACCACAGTATGTAGTGTCAATTACTACAGGCAGTGAGTCTATTTCTTACACAGCAGTAAAAACAGTGAGGCAAACACTATGCCTATAGCACCGAAGGCCACTTTGGAGGCCGTGTTTTTCTGGGTTCGGCAGGTGCGCGTCACAGTGCAGTTGCAAACGGTCACGCTGAGGTTATAAACACCAAACTCTCCTTGCATGTCAGAAATCTTGAGATTGATTGTGTAGGGGCCAGGATAGACACCAGGCTGCTTCACCAGACCAGCTGTGTAACCTATGAGACAGTCACAAAATGTAATCACTATATTTGACTTTTTTTTTTAATTAAATGTTTGATTCTGGGATATTTACTACATAGCGCGGGTTTCTGTACCATATGAGGGATTCAGTTTCCATTTGCTTTTGACGTCTTCTCCCAGCAGTTCAAATATGAAAGGCCCTCCGAAGGGATTTTCATCTAGGTCAAAGGCTGTGATGTTGGTGAGGCTGTCAGCAGTGCATACATCCAAGTAGTCAATTGTCAGGTGTGGCACGTTGTCATTCTGGTCAGTCACATGGATTTGGAGTGTAGAGGTGCCTGTCAATGATGGCTCATCTGTCGAAGATAAATAGTTGGATAAAAACCTTTCTAATATTAAGTGTGAGTCCATGTAACCAGCAAGCTGTTGAATTTTACCATCATCCACTGCGTGCAGCAAGATGTTGTAGACACCGTTAACAACATGACGAGATTCTCTATCAGGTGATTTGACTGTAGTGATATCGCCTGTGTGCGGATCCACTGTCACCCAACCAGCTGGATCGTGTCCAACCTTGTACCTGGAGACAAACACAGTTTGCTTTGGAGGCCTCAGATTAGCACTCAAACACGTCAAAATAAACATGCCACTTACATAAAATTTCTCGCGTTACTGGTGTCAGGATCCACTGCTGTAACTCTCTCCACCCAGGTTCCAATGGGGGAGTTCTCCTTCAGCGCAGCCTCTTTGACAATCACACTGAACATTGGAGGGTCATTGGTATCCTCTACCTCAATGATGACTTTTACAGAGTGATGCTGACCTGCGTGAGAATCACTATTTTTACTGGTGTCAACAGTCCAGAGTCCTGAGGATGTCCTCTTCTTCACTTTACAAGAGAAATAGGGCACCTCATTTTCCACTGAGATGGACAGCCCCCTCTGTGCTCCCACCTCAAAGTCTAAAGGCTGAAATTAAGCGGTGATTAGGTTAAATTGTTGATTTTTTATATATGTAATTCATAAAACATCATCTAACTCTACCATAACATAGAACCTAAAAATACTTTCCAAATTGGAGCAGATGTGTAATAACAAACAGGCATGTTGTAATTACATGTCAGACTAGAGGTGGGTGTCGATGCAATGTAAAGAATGCACTCAAACAACGCTTACTTTTACTACTGTCAGGATGCCATCATTGGTGTCTGGGTCTGTTTCAATCTTAAAGTGTCCTCCTTCGTCATCCTGTATGGTGTATCTAGCTCTCCACGCGGGGCTGTTTCGGGGGTCTTTGTCTGTCACATGTATCCGTAGAGGAGAGGACCCAATCTCACCCTCCTTGACTTTACCAGTGCCCTAATGTATGAATAATAATTAAAACTTTATTAATCCCTTTGGGGAAATTGTTGTTTGGACAGCTACAAGACCTGTGTCAGCGCTACTACAGGGTTTCAGTGTCTTGTCCAAGGACACCTCAACATGTAGCTTCGGGGGGACTGAGAATTGAACCGCTGATCCTTGGGTTGGAAGTCGACTGCTCTACCCACTGAGCTATCATGCCGCCTGCATCTGAGGTTCAGATGACAATAGAAAAATGCAGAAAATCTGCAAATAGTACTAAATAATGCCAGAATCAAGCTTGTCCATCTGAACAATCAACATGTACCTGTATGCTAAATATTCTTTTGGACATCACAAAAAAACACAAAGTTGAATTTTGGCCTAATGAATGTTTAGCTTTATGGGAGAATGAACAAACTAATTAGAATTAGTGTATAGAAATTGCATATTATTACTATAAATATATCTTAGGCTTTAGAACTGAAACAGAAAAAAATTCACTAATGTGAAGTCATTATGCAACTCTAGACTTGGGTGTTTCTAAGAGTCTGGGGAAGTAGTGGAACTAACATGTAATAGGGTTCAACAGGGGCCCAAACAACAAATCTTTGCACTGTTGCTTACTGTTTGTCCAGTAATGGTTGGGAGGTGGTCGTTTCCGTCCTGGACATGAATGACAACAGTGGTAGAACTGGACAGGCGAACTACTTCTCCGTGGTCTTTGGCCTCCACCAATATTGTGAACATTTCAGCCACCTTAGTACAAGTGTAACATGGAAATCAATAGTGCGCTTTAGTATATACAAATATATATTAGTCTATACAGTATATAAATCCATAACTTCACCCTGCAGCTAACTTTAGGCCATGAATGATATTCTTTACATATAATTAAACACCACTCAAAACAAAGGTTTTTGCTTAAGTTACACCTAATGTTTTAAACTCCCTAAAGTGAAATGACATAATTATTACATCCATCTACATTATGCACTGCACATCCCACTGTGATTCTGACATATGAAAAAAAAAACATCTTGCCTCATTATCCAAACATCCTTTGAATGAAATTATTCCAGACTCATTCATGTAGAATTCAGTGTCTGCGGTGTTAGGAGACACATGTTTGATTTCACAGTGGAAGGTGGAGTTTGGTGTCCCTCTCTGGTCTCTGTCGTAGGCCAAAACTCTCAAGAGATCAGAGCCTGGTGGAAAATGTCGAAGGTTGATAGACATTCTGAGAAAAAACATTGTTTAAACTAAGAGGCGTATTCTTTAATATGTCATTTACCTTGTGTGTTGTCTTCACTAATGCTGATTTCATACAGACTCTTGTGAAAGCGTGGTGGGTTGTCATTGATGTCCTGAATATGAATCTCGACTCCTAATTTAGTGTCAATCAAGAAATCTGACTTTCTCACCTCAAAAATCAACTGTGGAGTGAAAGATATGACTCAAAGTTAGTCATATAAAGAAAAATGTCATTAAACAGGATGTGGTGATTGTGATCTGAAATGGCTTTAAGCAAATAATAATGTAATGTAACAAGACTTCTCCTTTCAAAAATAAGACTTATTTAAGACTTTATTTCCAATCTTTTTTTAAAACACATGCGAAATGCACTACAGTACAGTACTGTATGCCTTTGTGCATTATGACTTGCTTCAAAGTCACAGCTTTTACTGTGAAGCTGCTGCATTAATCTGGTTATGAGACACAATTACAACAGTTGGTTGACCAGAACTAATTCCTCAGTTATGCAATCAGTTTGAGCACTTTTCTGTGTGTTTAGTGTGCAAACTCAATAAGTCAGTGTTACTAACTGTATGATTTTGCTTATCAGTGTGTAAACTTTAGCTTTCAGCAGTCAGATAAGATGTTGCTATGCGGAGTATGTTAGTCTAACCTTTAGCATTTTCTTTGCCTCATAGTCCACAGGCTTGTGGACAAACAAAGTGCCATCTTGATCAATGGAAATTACTCCCTTTGGCTCCTCGTCCACCCCTTCACCGTAGATGTCAAAGTGTACCAGATAGTTCCGCTCAATATTTATCTACAACAGAGCAGCAGATACTTTAAAGTTCGCCTTTAAGACTTGTGTTCATCATTAGTTTTCGTAATGAAAAACCCACAATCTACTGACTGACTACTGAAAAGACTAATTGTAGATCTGATTTTCTTAAGAGCTTTGCATGCAAATGATAATGTTCAGTTAGTCACAATATAAATAAAAATATGATTAAGCAGTATATGATGATTGTGATATGAAATTAGGTGAAGCAAAGATTAATGTACTGTGTCCAGTGTCCTTTCAGAAACTCCAAATATAGATTCAGAAAATGAATTTTTATCTTGTTTTCAACATTTTTAATACCAGATAGTAAGAGCAGCAATATACTGTACATCCAATTTTGATTATTTCTTTATTATATATTTTTATGGTTAATAGATTTATCAGTTGATGAAATTTGGATTCGAACATGAAACTATTTATTTGAAACTATGTTTGAATTCTGACTAATTTCTTTACTTAGTAGTTTTCTCACCTTGCCCAGCGCATATGGGAACGGCCCCGGATGCCCCTCCTCAATCGTGAAGGAGTCAATTATCCATGACCGCCTGTGACGACTCAACAACTCTGAGCATGTTGTACTTGACAAATAGTAAACCTGAAAGACAAACAAAATCTGAAGTGTCTTTTTAAGTCATAGTATGCAGAGAAAGATTGATTAACCTCTAACCCTTGTCTAAGACTAGTCGTGCTGCAGAGTTGGTGAACCAGTTCCCATGAAGTGTAAACCGATGCAATATCCAGCTGCAGTATCAAAATGTACAGTATATTCTTTGTTCCTTTTTTCGTGCACACCAAATATTTTTCTGTCTTGTGTATACATTAAATTCATTGCTGAGCTATATAAATACTGCGGTAAAATGGCGACCTATAAGGAAACATCAACAATACAATTTGTCCTTGAACTTCTAGAAGAGCATTGTGCTGCAGGGTTGGTGAACCAGTTCTTTTGAAGTCTACACAGGCATTTTTGCAGGAATAACAGTATCACGTTGTGATATTTTGCAACTTATTTTTGACCATGTAGAACATTTGGATCTTTTATGCATGCATTAAAGGGATCCATTTTATTTATTTAAAAACTGTTGGAAGATACTGATCAATATGAAAACACCAACTAAACAGTATGCTCTTGAACTTAGAACTTGAACTTAGACCAGCAGAGTGCCAAATGAAATAATACAAGTGGTTGACCTTAAATTGATTCATGCTGTCCTTTCCCAAACAACAAAAAATATTTAAGTAAAGCTGGATTGAATTTGAAACAGTAGCAGCATTAATTAAAAAAATAATTAAAAAGAAGAAAAAGAAATATTTGGAGTCATTGTTGTTACCTACCAAGAGGATGAAGCAGAGCATGATGTCTGTTCAGTAAATCCAACTTCGAGTGTTCGAGAACTGACTTTTCTGACGGCAAAAGAAGATGAGACCCTGCCCTCCTCTGTTTTACACTCCCACATGTAACACTCACAGGTTACTATGTGTGTGAACTTGTTTGGCTATACTGTACACTCGGAGGCCTGGTTTGAGTTTAATACCAGGGGAGATTTGAGGAAAAATGAGAACACGTAGCCCAGGCTGTTTGGGAGTTCAGACTTTGTTTTAAGGATGAGGTTAAAATAAGGTTTAGATTAAGGTTGGGAATGCATTGTGACAGTGAGTGTCCACAACTACAGAAAGACACAACAGGGTATGTTGCCGTGAGTGCATATCTTTATTCAACCAACATTTAAATCTAAAACCTTCCAGTATAAGGCTGGTATAAGGCTTTTTGAAATGCTGTCGTACAGTCACTGACCCACAGTGATCTCAGCACTCTGCATACTTGACTTGTTTCAACGTTTTTTTATTAAGCTGAACTACAGGTTCTGGCTGTGGAGGCCTCACACATCCCCTGAAGCAACCTTTTTAAATCGCTGTCTGGAAGCAGTTAAGCAAATAACCAAGAACATGTTTGTTGACATTAGCAACATACTGTAAGAATATTGTTTATCTTTTCCTTTATTAATATAACAATTTGAAGATTTGTTTAAAATTAGATTTAAAAAACAGAGATTACAAACTGCCAGGGACAATGTGTTAGATTCAGAAACAGTATTTTACAGATTCAGAAGCCTTATTTTACCTCTTAAGACTCAAAAACCTTTTTTTTATTCCAGTCATTGTGTTACTGTCGTGAAATAAGTTATGTGTAATGGTAATGCTGTACAAAAGTTAGCAATCACAAGTTCTGTGAGGTCAAATACAGGGGAACAAATTCTTTAAAACATGCCTAAACAGGTAAGAATTAATGAGAAATCTTCATATTTTCAGTTTGTGGCTTCCATCTCCACAACGTACAGCACAGGACATCTACAACCTAACACTGAGCAGTCAGAAGACAGTGGAAGACAGTCATAGTGGAGAGGCTTCGTTCAATGGTTCCCATACCAAAGTCCGCTCTTTGACCCCCGGGTGAGGTGTCAAAGATTATTCTTCAGGTGGAGATTGGTTGTGTGGCGGTGGAGCTCTACGAAGACACAGATGAATTCTGACCTTTCACCTTCTCTCTCTCTGGAGGTGCAGCTCTTCTCTTAATTGTGCTAGTGTGTGTTTCTTCTTCATCCGACCCGACTACGGGGGTGTCTCCTCTGTTGGCACTGGTGGTCTGGCTGTCGAAGGAGGAGTAAGAAGATGTGGAGGACATGCGGGACTTGGCTTCGAGACCCTCGAGGACGTGTCGAAAGAGTCCGTTACTGATGACTTCTTCGTTGTTGTTGTTTCCTTGGACTGTGAGTCAGATGAAAAATATTGTTAGGGCTGTAGTTTTGCTGTTATTCCTTTGTAATATTTGGTTTACCTCTAGATTTTATACCTGGAAGTGGGGATGTCAGCATTCCTTCTTCTCCTCCAGAGTTGAAGAAGACATCCAAAGCCTCCTGGTCAGAGATGTCAATCAACTCCATCTGGTCAAGCAAGTCCACGTTCACCTCCATGGATGAGATGCTGCCAATTGGGGCTACAAGAACAGAGAAAGATATGAAATTCTGTATATGAACGTGCATGTTACCACAGAGATGTCACAAGTACAACTCACGTCTCTTGTAGTCTCTGATGCAAAGGTGAGCAGACGACAGGTAGACATCCACATCATGCTGGAAGACCTCCTCGAAGAAACGCTGCCTTTCTCTCAGCTTGAGCTGCTGCCCTGCATCCACATCTGGCATCCGCTGGCCACGCTCAGTCTCAGCTGGTAATCACAACAGCAGGACCCAAAGTTAGCATTCAGCTCAGGTCAAGTCTTAATTTCCTGATACCTGGAGTGTTGAGGCCAGAGAACACACACAGCCTAGATTCTCCACTCTGAGCCAGTGAGGTCCTCTGATGCTGTATAATGTGACACATTGTGGAGTTTTAGAACTACAGTATGATACACTCACGGGTGAAACATTGTTGTCAGAAGGGGGAGACATTGAGCCATAAGCAACATGTCTCATAGTGTCCCTACTTTTGGACTCTGCTCTGCAATGAGATTGTCAGTTAAACATAACATGGAGACATAATCAAAAGTCAGTCACTTATAATGAGTCACATTTAATAAAATACATTGCTGATGTTTGCAAAGAACTGAATTTGTTCCCATTTTCCACTGAAGGTTCATTCTTGTGGAATTTGATTAATTCCCCTGACACACTTTCCTCTCTGATAGCTTCACAAAAGGAAGCTGCTTAGGCTCTAATTAAATAACTGTTCAAACATCCACACTGTAAGAGTCTGTGCATTTTCTACCTCAGTTCTCGTCCACAGACCGATTTGCAAACGTAAGCTGGACTAAGTTATTACTAAGTTAATCTTGTTAGAATACTATGCAACCTAATTTTCTACGTTTTCAGCATCATTGTAATAGAGTTGAGTTAAAATCCGATAAGTGAGCTGAGTAAAACACTGGTATCAGTAAACATAAGACTTAGTCTGGATTTTCTGTGCTTATGAATAAAACTACATAAATGAAGCACTTAGAAACACTACTACAGAGTTAGTAAAGACAATTGATACCACTGTCTCTATTAAATATGTTCCTGGATCTAGCAGTCTCTTAGCTTAGCTTAGCACAAAGACTAGAAACAGGTAGAAACAGCTAGCCTGGTTTGGTAACACGAAACACGAAGGTTCACACTGCTTTTATTATACTTAATTTTGTGTACAAATTAATCAGATCCAACATGTTAACTACTGAGTATTAGAGGTGCTGGCTGGTGGACAGAGCCATGCTGTTTCCCTCTGTTTCCTGTGTTTGTGCTAAGCTATGCTAACTGTGTCCTAGCTGTACCTTCATATTTACTTTCTAGATTTATATCAAAGTCCCTCCTTTTTGTTTATTTGTTTGTTTGTTTGTTGTTTTCAAGTAAGTTGTTTTTTTCGGGGTTAGGTTAGGGGTTCCTAATCCATTAGATCGTATAGACAGAGAGTGTCACTGTTGAGCAAAGCTCTAAGAGGGCAATTTATGATTTATGATTTTGGACAATATAAAAATAAACTTGAGGCAATCCTCATAGCTAACTCAAAGCAAGAAAGTCAACTGCTGCTTTAAAACCGGTTTACAAAAAATACATTTAGCATGTTTCAGCATTTACTGTAAGTTTGCAGTGACTAATGCTGCAGTGCATTTCCATTCTGATTTTTCCATTACTTATTGACCATAGTTTTGGAGCAATGTCTTCAGGAGCTATTTTGAACTGCAGGCAGGGATTGAGCTAATTGGATGAGGCTTACAAGACATGTCTAAACTGGAAAGATTATCCTAGCCTGTGTTGAGAGCAGCGGTCACTGCAGCTCTATAAATACACCACTATGTGATGGAGACTAGAAAGATGTTTACACTATCAAAGAAAGAAAGAGATTCCAGAAATTCGCTCTTGTCTCTGACAATATGGAGAAAATCACAGGGGCAGGTTGTGGCTCGGTCTCAGTGGACAAAACCTTATAACTCACACTGTCAGAAAAAAAACTCCTATTGCTGTAAAAGCAAAAATGTAGATAGTGTCAAAATATCACAGGTTGCCTTCCTCAGAGCGCTGCATCAGTGCGTTCTTCTCCACGTCATGCCCAGACACATGTCTGTAGTGACAGCAGGACACAAGCCTGACTGCAGCTCTGCGTTGCTCTGTTTGACAGCCTGCCTCCTGGGTGCAGGGACCTCACTGGCTCTGGGATCAGATAGGCAGTTTTGGAGGCAACAAAGAAAGAGGACAATTCATACCCCAGGACTGGACTGACTGACAGCACTCACGGTTGCACAGTACGTGGATGGAGACAGAACCCACAAAGACAGTTTATGTTATTCCGCATAAACTGAAAACACAAAAATATAGAAACTCACAGTCAAATGTGATGACTTGACTAAATGTCATTTTCATCCTTGCTTTTTACCAAAAACACAAAGCAGGTGCCACTACAAGTCCCCTGCTCAACATGATGCGTTTGGTTATGCAACAAAGGAATTTAACAGAGCAGTGGACTGTGTCAGTCATTTTTCTGTGTTTTGTTTCTGCTTCTTTGTGTAAATGTCTAGTTTGGGCAGTCTGCTCTCTCCGTACTGTTACACAATCAGAATCACAAAGCACGATGTCAGTGACAATCAGGAGCTTCTTTTTTTTTTGGTTGTGTTTGAACGAAGAAAAAGCCCTAGTTTCATGTGAAAAGACAAAACACTGAATTTCTTTGCATGGATGACCACCCTTCTTTTTTATACAAGAAAAGCAAGTTAATTGTGTTGGAATTGTGCAAGAGAAAATAACGCTTTTCATTAGAGACTACAGGTTTAAGTTAAATGCTTATCCTTGGGTTTTTCTCACTCAGTTAAACCCTGATTGATCACAGCATTGATTGTTTCTACTTAAAGGGTGAGCCTGTGGAGAGCTAAAGGTTAGCTACAGATGCATATCTTCACATTGATTTGCTTTCCTATGCAGTTTTTTTTATTTTTCACTGAATCACTTTGATCGATACGACATCTCTGTCTGCAGATGACCCCCGTGACCTCTGATTAGCACAACCACTCACATGGGAAAATCCTCCATCAGGGGAAAACCCTGTCCTGTCTTTTATGGCCCCATCTCTGTGGGTCTTTAACATGTGGAAAGTCTGTAGCTGCTCAAGAATTGTGAGAGGACAGAGAGAGACAATAAACAGCCAGGAGGAATGAACCGACCTGATATTCTCTTTTTTCCTTCACTCTTTTTCCGTTTTTTTTTCCATTATTTCCTCTGTCTTTCTGTTAATCCCTATGATTCTTTCACTGTCCACTTTTCTGCCCCCTGTTCCTGTCTTCTCTCTTTCTGTCCTTGCTTCTTTCTTTCTTTCTTTCTTTCTTTCTTTCTTTCTTTCTTTCTTTCTTTCTTTCTTTCTTTCTTTCTTTCTTTCTTTCCATCTTGTCCTTCCTCTGAGTGCTTTGGGACTTGAGGAAAGAAAGGTCATAGATCAGGGCTGAGGACCAGATGGACACGCAGAATCACTGGAACAGACAGAAAGATACAGTAGATACAGACAGAGCAGACCGGACGTGTCCACATGCCACTCTGCCTTCCCACATAAAGACAAACCCAGATCCTCTGCTCAGGGGGCAGACAGAGAAAGAGCCCATTCAGAGCCAGACAAAAGCAGAGATGTAAGGGAACGGGACTGGCCTGCACTCCTCAGACATGATGCCAGTTAAAGGAAATCGTGTAGTGGTGGGGGCATGCTCAGCCTTTAAATTGTTACATAGAGCTAATTTAGATGCTGATGAGTTGTTACTGTGAGATCATTCTACTGCTGAGATCATTCAGTGCTCTGTCTTCAGTTTGACTGCATATTCTTTGGACAGACCATATTTTCTAGTGTAAAATAACACAAAAATCAGGTCACTGTTTCTCTTTAGTATCTGCATGTCACATTTCCAAGGAAAGGACCCCGAAAGGCTTTTTTAGAAGCAACAACTGCACCAACAACAGAGGCAAGACATTAATCTCACGGCTAAATGAAGGGACAGCAGGGCTTGGTGTCGCCTACAGGCTGCCATTAGCCCATCATTGTGCAACAAGAAAATGTGAGCTCAGTGGCAGAGTCCCCTGTGACAGAGAAGAAGGTCAGGACAGAACACAGCAGAGAAAACAGCTTCTCCAGATCATCCAGTTGTTTTTGGTTGTCAGAGCAGTCTGGTCTCAAAGCCCTCAGGAAACAGTAGTTAAATAGGCACCCCCCCCCATGGAAACCATCATTGCCTCCTCTGCTGTGATCATAGATCATTTTGCCAAACTCTCAGTCTGATTAGTTTTAACGAAGCTGAGGCTTTTTCTGAGAAGTACTTTTCTTAAACAAATGAATAAGGATGTGAGGATCCTATTTAAATTGCTCTGTTGTTGGCACATACTGTACTTCCACATGTCACCTCAGCCATCCCACCATTTGATTTAAATAGTATACTGCCAAGAATAGCATATAGCACTGTAGTGACGGTGGTGTAACAAAAGAAAAAACATCTTATGACTTACTGCTCCTCAAGATGCTAAGTATGATTTTTTTAAAAATAACTTTTTTAAAACCATAATTAGTAAATAATTGCTAAAATAAATACATAAGAATAATATAATACATTAACAAACATGTAAAGTAATTCTCAAAAGAATAAAGAAGTGAATAATTGAAGATGGAAATTAAATAAAAGAATGGGTACTTAAATAAATGTTCAAATAAATAGGGGCATGAATAATTAAACATTGCTATAAATAAATAACTACAGAGATAAATAAAAGTAAAAATAAATCAATGTAGATCTGTTTATCAATTTATTTATGTATTTAATTCCTAACATTTATTATTGACTAATGCATTTAATAACAACACAGGATTTATTTGTTTCAGTTTCTATTTTTTCAATTTCTATTCTCGATTATCTATGTTTTTATTTATTACCAAATTTATTTATCTCTATATTAATTTCAGCTTTTGTTTATGAACGAGTTATTTTTATGCTCCATATCTAAGTGCCTGCTTAGTTTTTCTTCGGCCTCACTCAAACACGCTCTGTGGCTGTGCGATGATAAAAAGAACCAGCTGACATCATTATGACAGGCTTGAAACTCTGAGGTAACACTTGTTTGACCTGAGGTCACAGTGACTAAACCTGCTGCCCTTTCCACCCAGACACTCTGGTTTGTCAGAGGAGAGAGATTTTATTTCACATGGACAGCTTCCCAGCTGCTACAAGGAGAGAGCAAGCTTTAAACACAGCCAGGCAGCAAAGGTCAGGGAGGACAAGAACACTTGCAAAAAGGCTAAAAATGAGAGGAATGTCTTAAAAACATCTAAAGTATGATGAGAGAGAAGTTTGCTAAAAGTGAGACAACACAAGACTGTGGGCTGGAGAGAAGATGAGCATGGAGAGGGGCAATTCTGCACACGCTCATTAGTTAAAGGGGGTCTTGTTATTTTTACTGGAGTCTCTTCCGTTTACCTCCCAGCACAACATCGACCTCAGCAGCAGGAGCAGTCTACAGCTGGTCATTAGTGGATCAGTCACTTTGCTAAAGCTGTTACTGTAATTAATGCTGTCTCAGTGGTCATGAGCAACTGGTTGGCTGCAGGTAGGCGATTTAGCAGAGATGCAGCCATAAAATACAGCGTTAATGTATCACAAAAAAAGACATTTAAGACATTTGCAGTGGCAGCAAATCCTGAAGCTCTTAGTAAAGTGACTCCTTCTGCTCTACAGTTTTCTGATTTTATGTGGTTACAGTTTCAAAAGCATTGCATTGCTGAGGTACATACTGGAGTGGAACAGGCAGGTGGTCGTGCTTGTAAAATGGACAATAACATGTTTGGAGACTATGCAGTTGCTCTGTCTCACAGTTTTATTTTTGGTTCCTCTTTCTCCCTGTTTTGTCTCCAAAAAACAGCCATTTACTGGGCTCCAGTTGCAAATTGTGAATTATTTATGGCGGCTGTTGATCTGGCTGTTTTTGCTGGGACAAAGCGATGTCCAGTACCATTAGGACAACAATGACATCAGTGTTAACCCTCTCCTTGCTTCCCTCCAGTCATGCACACAGCCAGAGTGACAATGGGGCTGTTTGTAGGTCAGTGGCCTGTCCCACTGCCCTCCATACACTCACGAGCAGACAGTCAATTTTTTGCTCTTACAAAAGCATCTTATCTCAAGGGAAAATATAATGAACAGAGTAAGTAATATTAAAGCAATTCAATAAGCCAGTAATGCTTGAAGCTCTGTGAGGGGATCAGTAAAGAAACACAGCCTTATATTAAAGTCAACAACATTACTGAGCTTGTTCAGCTTGTTAAAAGTGTATCAGACTGACAGAGGACATAGCAACATAGCTGAGGTCAGGAAATGTTTCAGTTACTCCTTATTTGGTAATTAAATGATGTAATCACCCTGAAAAACATTTTATTTTCCAGTGAAAGTTGGTCATGTGCATCTCTCTGTTTATGGGTTAGTTACGGGGTTCTCACCCTGTCTGAGGAAGAGAGAGACGAAGAATGAAACAGTTATTTCCCCATTAAACTCCTCACATGATGACATTCACACTGCTCCCTCTTATTCCTGGAAAAGATGTAATCCCTCTCCCCATGGTTTAAAGCTATTTTCTCTCCAGGTAAGAGTTAACTGTGGAGATGTTTGGTTACAGTCAGCGCAGCACAGTCACAATGTGTACATGTCACTACGTGTATGTATTTCTATATATACTGGACTCTTCAACAGGTGTTAGACACATCCCTTCATCACCCTTGCATCTGATGATATTTTTAGCCACTTGGGAAGAGCATAAGCAAGTTGTAAACACAACAAATATAGTGATCTTTGACACAGTTATAGCAAACAGTTGTTCATTTACCATAAGTAGATACTGAATAACATTTTGAGTCATGTTTTCTGACAGCTGATGAATATCCAGTATTAACTCTTTAGCTGCTAAATGCTCCACTGTACTGTATGCATGGATCGATAAAAGTATGGGACAACTGGGCACAGTCCCAGAAACCCAACATATCAGGAGCCAGAGCCTCTGTATAAAATGAGAGATAATATTTCTTGTTTGAAAGTCACAGAACTCAAATAAAAGACATAAAATGACCACAAAGAGACAAATGTTAGCCAAAAAGGACACAAAGCACTTTGAAAGTAGAAACCAAAGAGACAAAAAAATTACCAAAAACATTCCTATAGATCCTGTATATAGGAGAGGTGGTGGGTGGTGTGTGGTTTACCTGTCCATGACTGTATGCTGTATGCTGGGAATAGTTTACTCTTGATGGATTGACCTATTAATCAGCTAATCATTTATCTAATGTGAGTAGTGAGAATTAATCAAAACAGCAAAGTTGTGGGCTGTAAAATCGAAACCATCTGAAAGTCACTGTAATGCTTTGTAGAACTGTTTCCCACTCATTTTCTTTGATCATCATGGAAATATATTTTCTTGCATGAACATCAGCCCCTTGGTGAATAAACCAAATGGCTGATCCATTTGATTTATACCAGTGCTACATGGTACACACACGATAAATCACTGCTGTCGTCGTGCGTAGGACTCTCATAAACACTCAGTTTATGCCTGGACGTGTTAACACCGTCTGTACACAGATTTGTTTTGGATTTGAGATCTAATGAGAGGAGCTGGTCTGTGTCCCCAGGGCTGCACAGCATACTCTGTTGAATTGATGGCAACCTTATTCAATTATCCATGCGAGGCTGTTTAGTATAATCACACAAAATACACATATAATTAACTAAAAGTGTTGACATGCCAGGAGGCATCATCTGTAACACAATAACTCGTATATTTGCACCATGTGAAATATACGAGTGACACTGGTAAATAATGATCCTGTTAGTTTTGCTGTTGCTTCTGAGACAGCATAACACAGTTTAAACACTTCTTCTGTTTAAATATCAGTGACAGACCCCTGGAAATTAGCATTTTAGTCATAACCAATTTCTCAATACAAGGGTACGCTTACTGGGAAACAGTGTACTGTATTTGTCATTCTTTTATTTGTTTGTAGTAAAATTGTAAATTTTAAGCCTACAAAATGATCAATGAATTAAATGACTGCTCGTAATGACATTGACACATTTGTTAGCAGCAGCTGTCTTCAGTGAAATTCTCCTACCCAAACAACAAAGTTAACAAAGTTAGTTACTAGCT
>JAUBNQ010000023.1:6175249-6190316 GCA_032353495.1 Ctenopoma kingsleyae
CTATTTATGTCTCATGATATAATGCTCAGCGCTCACAGAGGAATGTCAGTGTGAGGGTGTTGTCTGATCCCCACACACACACACACACACACACACACACACTAGAGAAACACCTCCTATCAGACACATGGCTGTCAGAAAGAGTCAAAGCGGTCCATTCAGCGACAGCACTCAGCTATGATGATGACGATGATATAACAGAGGGCATTGAGATGAGCTTTGCATTGACAGGCTGTAAAAGTCCCACATTGCTCTTTACCTCCCTGCATCACCTTGTGTAAATAATATGTCTGCTAAGTTGGTAGGAAACTGTTGTGTGTATGCAGCTACAAGGTGCTTATATTTAGCCCCCTTGAGTTTAGTGAGTCACTGCTGTGCACACATGTAAGAAGGATGGTGAGGTTTCAGTAGCTTGAGGTGTTGGAGATCACTTCAGTCCCATGAGAAAAGTCTGTGTGTTTAACATCCTGCCTCAATTTAGACTAGTGTGTAGTGGAAAATGTCACCACAAAAGCTTGACTGAAATATATTATTAACTTCAATGGAGGTGAATTTACTGATAAAATCTAACTTCTCACCTTTCATTCACCTAAAACCTTTTAACTTGCTTCGTTGTCATTACACACATTCCCTCACCAAAAATGTACAAATACAAAGAGAGTTATCTCAGACAGAAAATCCAAACACAGAATAGTTTGTTTGTGATGAAACATGGAGCACTGATATTTGTTTCCTCTACGTCTCAGATTTTGATGACCTTGGACCTGCAACACCTGCCAAGAGACTAATGGACTCTGTGTCACATGATCTCAACACCTGCTCAACATCTGTAGAGGGGTATGCAGTGCATGAGTGAGTGACAGGCACCGTGAGCCAATGAGCTTCACGCCCAGCCCTGCTCTAGTCCCAGACAGGGACAGCCTACCACTCAAAAAGAGGGACCAAAGACCAAGCTCACCGCCACAGCAGCATCAGCAGTGTGATGCTGCAACGTTTAAGGCACCTTACCCTTACAAGAGTCACAGTGAGTTTAAAACAAAACACACAAGCCCTTTTCAGCCAGTGCCAAGACGAGTTCCTGCGCTCTACCAACCCTGGATGCCGACTCACGCATCCACCAGGTCCAAACCTCATGTGCTATCCAGCTTCAGGGAGCATCATGGCTGGGCAGAGTGGAGAGAGTTCAACGCCCTGCACCCTGGATGGGATTTTTCCCACCACTATCAGCCCCACAGCCACTTCCCTGGCACACCAGCACTCCACCCTGGCCAGCCACACCACCCCTCCAGATTCAACCCTGTCTCTCTGGTGTCTGAGGGCTTCCACCGGGTGGGTGGAGGGTACGGCTGGGAGCAGTTCAAGACATTAAGGGACAAGAGTTTGAATGCAGAGAGGCAGACCAATGGCAAGAATAAGGGAGTTTATGTGAGGAGAAGAGACAGAAAAGTTGAGTATGTTTCCAGGGATGAGAAAGCAAGTCCTCCACTGTTGAGCGCATATCTACCTCCCTCTCCACAAGAGGATCCTATGCTGCAACATAATACGTTGCACACAAGGGTAGTCAAACATCCTGTTTCTGGACATTCCTTCATACGAGTTTCCCCTGGGGATAACTCAAACTGCACATACACCTCCATGAAAGAGGGCACGTCAAGAGCACCTGCTCTCCCCTCTTCTGAGCATGTTTCTTCTTCCTATCCTAACCGCTTTCCGTGGCTGCTCCCTCACTTTGTGGCCGGCTCGCTGATCGAGCTCAGAGATGGGCGCCTGAGAAGAGTGGAGCACTTGCAGACAGAGGATTTCCTGCTCGGCTCACTAGCCTGTCCAGACCTGCGCCTTAGCTGCTGCACAGTACAGAGCATCGCGCCTTCAGCCTCCTCCTCCTCAGTTTCACGCCTCCTCATCCTGCTTCACGACCAGCAGTCCCAGGTGAAGGAAAAGCACTCTGTAGTATTTACCATTCACAGCAGACCCTTCACAAGTAACTCATTATTCTCCTCACATAGTACATCTACCAAATGTTGCATTCACATTATTGGCATTCCATTAGTTTTAGGTCAGTGTTTATTGCACATTATTGACATTATTACACCAGTGGTTGACAGCAGTGCACAAAATTGTGCCTAGTCTTCCAGATAGACACAATTTGTCACCCTGGTGCATTTCAGACATGCTGTCTCACCAACACAACACAGTTGTACATAAGTTATACGTGCATATGCAGGTTTGTGTGGTTTTAACAAGACAGTAATATTGCTGTTCAAATAAAGTGGCAGGAAATGTCATAATGGTTATAAATAAATGTGTTGTTTGGAGTTCACATAGTATACTTCATGTAATATTCTTTAGATGTTTGAAAATAAATTATTACCTACTCTACATACAGTAGTTTTTTTTAGTTATGACAGTGTAGTTGAAACTAGCTCCCAGCCACAACCTGAATGCACTATTTATAATTGTCTAGTGCACTACATTACTATGTATCACGGTACATTTACCAAAAACTACAGTGACAGAGACTAGAAAGGTTGTCCGTCAGTAAGTATAGAGACACTATGTTGCACACTATGATTGTTGACTGACGGTGATTTTATGGAATTTGTTGAAAACAAAGAAACATACTGAATAATCCCAGTCTTAAACTCCAAACGTATTGTATGTGAAATTTGCCACCAACAGTAGTAAGTTTTAGTAAGACTTTAATAAACTAAATACTGCTTTAAAAACACTATAGGCAGTTTATTTGAAATAAAAATACAGATTTTGTTTTACTGTCTGTGTCTTCACACTGGATTTTTAATTTGTACATTTAAGTGTGATGGTTGGCCTGTAGTGAACAGAATCTTTTTTAAGTAAGATAATAACCACGATGTTAGGTAAGATGTACTTGTCTGGTACCTGTGCAAAAAATGGCATTACTTACCTTGATTTTAACCAAAACATTCAAAAGCATTAAACACGCCCTCTTCTCTCTCAGGTAAATTGTTAAAATTAACTTGGCCTAGATGAAAAAGAAATGCACAATTATACGTTAATAAAACTAGACAACAATGTTTGAAGGCTTAAATAGGAAACAAGAAAGTAAGCTGTCAGAAAACTAAAATTTGACATGAATTCAACTCAAGTAGTTTTTACACTGTAACAATGGCGCCCCCTGGTGAGAAACTCTATGTCCTGCATTTCTCTGTCTTATTTACTTTATAATTCTACTTTATACACACATGTCCCTCCTCCAGGAGTTGGTGGATGTCTATGTGGAGTATCCATTCTTTGTGCGTGGGAAGGGCTGGTCCTCCTGCAGCCCTGAGAGGACTGCCCATCTCTGTGGCCTGCAGTGCCGCCAGCTCGCTGTGGGGGATGTCTGCCTGGCTCTCACCCCCGTCTCAACCCCCTCACAGCCCCCAACATCAGCCACCCTGGAGCCAAAAACCTCACCCAGGACGTCAGGGGAAGAGAGGTGTGAACTCCTAAAAGTACCACACCCACAGGTTCCCCCAGAGCCACAGAGGCCAGCAGGGGGGCAGAAGAAGGAGGCAGAAGCAGTTCGGAGGAGACATTATTCAGCCCCTGAGCTAAGAGGTCCCGGGACTAATTGCATGTAGTGAAGAGGTTCAGTGTTTTATGTGCAGGGAGCTCTTCTATATTCAGCCTGTATTTGCTGTCTTTTTCTACCTCCTGAATCCTATTTCTGTGCTTGACTGTCTTTTTTAAAATGCATCTAAGGAGTAAAAGCTAAAGAGGAAAGATAAGGTTGACTCTCAGGATCCCCTAGAGGTTATTTTAACACATATTTGTCAAGCGAAGTCAGGGATCACACGCTGACGATGTGAGGTGTCAGAGTCAGACATCACATCTGTCAACCTGATCAAAGAAATACGTCTTACTCGTTCATCTTATTCATTAGGCTTTTATTTAAAAAAGTGGAGAACCAAAGTGTAAATATATGTCCGCACATGGGTGCTGCTTCACTGACACTGAATATGTTAAAGAATATTCTTTCAGTTCGTATCTCCATCCGTTCTGACAGAACAAGCCCACATTCCTTGAAAAGCAAATAAAAAACACACCCTCAGGTCACTTCATTGCTGATGATATTCCTTTTAAAGTTTATTTCTCTTCAATCTCACTTTATCTAACAAGTTATTCAGGACCACAAGACATAGCTTACCTTTCAAATTACTGCAAAACCCTTAATATCATGAACTGATGATATTTCTTGTTTGAGAAGGAGTTTCATGTTGACAGCACCATTTTTGATTGTATCAGTAGAATTTATGCTTCTACCTCTATTTTCTATTTACAGTGACGGGATCTGTGTCTGTGTGGGCGGTGCTGAAATAGGCTTTGCTGGGAGCTTTCAGCTTCTCAGTGAACGTCGATGTGAATGTCTTTATTTGCCTCGTTGTTGTATGCTCACATTATAAACAGTATGTGCTTTGCTTTTTGTAATGATGCGTATTTTAACTGTCTGTCCCACTGTTAGGAGTGGAGATGCTTGTACTATTCTAAATATTTTTAAGACACAATCTGCAATCAGTGTATGTACTATTATGTAAATTATGTAATGCATTCACAGTTCACACAAAAGTGAAATGTGGACAGTGTCAACTATGATGTCACCTTTAGGGCAGCCAGGTCGTCGTACACCTGAGCACAGATTGGGTCTTTTTCACTGTTAAATAAATATGTCATTTAAAATCCCCTGCATGTTTTTCATCTCAACTAAATCACTAGTTCAATTTAGTGACTTGTCCGGAGCTTTCAATCACACTTGACCACAAGTCTGACCATTGAATTGAAGACTTGCTTTGCTTAAAGTAAGCTTTAAAAACATTACTGAGGCCAAATGAGGTAAAAACACATCTGCTTCCTCTTTGATAGCTTCCATTTATTTGACTACTTTAATCAGACAAAATAAAATTACAGCTTCAGGTTGCCCACCTGCAGCACACCAGAAGGGAGTTGAAGGTGGGGGTTACGGTGCACCCCGATGTCCACCTCAAGCACGTGAATCACTGACATCTTGCAGATATGCTTTTCACAGGCCCAGTGATATATGTCCGTACCAGGAGACTAAGCAAAGTGATCAGTCCTTTCCATCACATACACTGTTATCAGCAGTCTGTCGTTCTTCAAAGTTCCTCGAGATGCAAGATGTTTTTTTTTACCTGACACGGTTCAACTGGCCAGAAGAAACTGAGGTTTGTTGCAGAGCAGCACATTAAATTCACCCAGTAGTAGGTGCAGTGGTTTAACAGGAAGATGGAGATTTGAAGTTTTATGAGCTTTGTAATGCGTTATCAAATGCACATTGCTCCCAGACAACATTTTATATTTGCGTGTCTGATGCACAAGATAATTTAAATACATGTATGTGTATATGACCACTGCCGACAGGGAAAGTAATTGTAACTTAGCATTTTTAGCAATTTATGTTTTGTTTGTGCTTCTGAACTGCTCAGAATTCTTAGAGTGCACTTTTTTCTTGTCACACTAAAAGGAAAACAAAGAACATCCTTTGTTTAGCCTTTCTTTGTAACCAACAGCTCTGATTGGTCTGTTGTAGTGGTTAATATCGCATGAGAGGCTCAGCTGCTGGTCATAAAAACAGCAGATTAAAGCTCAGTCTGTGACAGGAGCTCCCTGGTGGCTAAGCAGTCTATCGTCTTGTCTCTGGTTCCTCTGCTTTAGCCTTTCTCAAACATCCCTCCAGATTTGCAACAATGACAGGAGGGGGAAGAGCAATCAGTGACAGCCGCAGGCTCTGACGACCATGTTGCGGTACTTCTTGAGGATGACATTGGAGCTGTCGTCAAAGTAAAGTACAGAGATGCCGTGGAGCTGTGTAGGGGCACAGCAGGGCTTGGGCACAGTATCCGGGTTGATAAAGTGCACCTGTGGTTATAAGAAGCATAAATCAAACCTTACAGAAAGTGGTGGTTGTAGTGAAAGTGCTTGTCATCTGGGGCTATGCGGGACTTACCAGAGTTTGCACAATAGCATGATTGGTGGCGTTCATGTAGGAGTTCAGAGGGAAAGCACATTCTCCCTCACAGTAGTATGCTGCATAACCTTCTGGTGCAATGATCCAGTCCTGAAGAGTGAAACCACATGCTGATGTCAGTTAATTGCCACTTGTCACACAAAGATGCAATGAAATTGATATGAAATATAATGTAGGTTTTGTACTATACCTGCCATCCCAAATCTCGGAAACTGACATACAGCTCATGTTTTTTACACCCCTCTTTAGAAATCCCAAGGTTATCTGAAACTGAAAACAGGCAAGTTCAGATAAAAAATACTGGTGTAGAAAGAGAATTAAAGATTATGAGTGATTATAGGTCAAGACTGGAGTCTGTGCTGATGCTGAAGTGTTTAGGCACCTGTTGCAGCCTCTACTGCCTTTAGTGCATCTTGGACAGTCCTCTGAGGTTTAGAGCGGGTAGACTGCCGCCCCTTGTGCCCGTGGGCAGAGCGGATGCTGCGGAATCTGACTTCATTTGCTTTGAAGAAGGCAACCATGAAGGGCTGCTTATCCTGGGCCCCGCTGCCTGTGATCAGACCTGCTAGTGTGGGGTTCCTCCTGTGGCCTACAGGGGGAAACAGAGGGAACGGGTTTTATGAGAGTCTAAACTAACCACTGAAGTTGACAAACACACACAGCAGATATTTATGATAACCATAAATCATGAGAAACTGTAGTCTTCATACTGTTGTTGCCAATATGAATCCCACCCCATGACTATATGGCACTGACTGACCGTGGCTGTCCTCCAGGACCAGGTGCAGGCCGAGGTTCTGCTCAGGTTTGACCACCCAGACGTTACTGGTGGCGGTCAGGTCAAAAACCAGCCAGCCCTCCTCTGCAGCCCAAAGATCTCGCCAGTCTAGCAGCAACAGCTCCACTTCACTGGGGAGAGCATAATAATATGTATTTAGACTCAAACCTACTTGGGCCTACTTCTTTAAAGCATACATTTTTGATGAAGAGCTCCTGGATTGTTGTTGGTAGTACAAGTTACACACCTGACCTGAGCCCAACTCAGAATGTGTCTTGTTTACTGTAGAGCTGTTAGACATTACTCTAGCAGCCAACCTAGTCTGAGTAATGTCCAATTGAACCCATGTGCAAATTATATGCATATAGTATACTGTAATTATTGTCTAATATGAGATACAAAAAATCAAGAAATATAAGATAAAACATGCCACTGTCCTCTGTACGCACCTTTAATTTATTATCATTTGTTACTATTGTTGTGTCAAAGACATACTACTTGTAGAATCTGTAGTCATTTCAGTCTTGAACAACAGTCAGAAGGAGGTTCCTTCTGAAGGGGTAAGTTCCTCCTGGATCATGTATCCCCCTCAGAAGCAAAGCATCGTTATCAAAGGAGCACTTTCTTAACACCCACACACACTGATGTGTAGTGCAGATTTCACATACAATAGCTTTGTTTACAGATTGAGTTTCAGACCAACGGGCAGACGTCTATCCTGCCGCCTGCTCGTCTGTGTGTCTGTGAATGACAATGGTGTTGCCCTTAATACAATTGTCAGCCCCTCAGTCGACAACTTAAAACTATTGTGTTGCACATGATTCCTTCTGCTCGGGTTAATGGGGTAGAGAGTTTTCATAATGTGTGTGCTTTGGTAAAGCTTTGATGTGTGAGGAACAGGGGGCAAAGTACCACAGAAGCTGAAAGACAGTCAGACAAACAGAAACATAAAGGAATAACCTGTGCAACAGAAAGAGAGTAAGGTGACGTTTTCTGGGTTGAGAGTGTTATTTGCACTCAGAGCTGCACGTTATAAATGCAGGTCTCCTGGGGACTGTCCTGCTCTGACTGTGTGTGAGAGCAAACTGGCCCCAGAGAAAACTGTGTTTCTGTAATTGACACTAATGTCTGTGTAAACAGCTACGGCGCTCGCACTAACATCAGCAGAAATAAGTCACAGACACAGCCAATGCAGTCAGATCTGTGGGCACGTACGGCAGCCTGACAACCAGCTTTCACAGAATAAGACTCAGTGGCATGATGTGTTATTGCCTTGGCTTCCTCTAGTGCCACTGTGAAGCTGAAATTTCTCAACAACTATTAAATGGATTGTAATATCATTTGTAATCTCAACAAGACGAACAAACGATTAAATATTTCAACTGTAAATAAATGTGTCCTAATGACTTCAGGGGTCTCCCAACAAACAAATTTTAAAATTCTTGAGCTGAGAAGAAAACCTCCATACCTGCTTGCAGGCTCCTGCAGGACCTGGTAGAGACTAACTCTGAATGTCTCGTTCTCGTAGCGTTCCTGGATGAAATCCTTGTAAATCCTGAACTCTGCCGCTGTGACGGCCTCTCCCTCTGGAATACGAGAAAGGTCAAAGCGAAATTCCTTTCGGCGCTGCTCGTACAGAAGATCTTGATCCTCATCCACTAACAGGAAAAGACGGACAGATGATAGGATATAAGTAAAGTGAACCTGAAGAGCAGATGGTGTTCTGGCAGAAGCTGTTCAGGTTGCAATGTGTTTATTCCACCCAATTATGATATCACCATGATGAACGATTTATTGTTTTCTCCACAGCTGACAGCAGACAGACTCCTTTTGACCCTCAAAGAGAAAGTTTGTACAGTCATGGAAAATGCAAACCGCTGGTTGTGTCATCTGTCACAACTCATTGTCTAATGTGTGTCGCTCTGCCCACATCTCGGAAGCACTGCGCAGAAATAGGAAAAATTCTGCCGCTGCGACTGAAGTGATTGATCTAAACATCAGTTAAGTCAAGTCTGCCATACATGCCAATGTGAGGGAGAAAAAAAACATGCTCAGTTTGGCTCCTTGTTTAAATTGCACACATGTGCTGACCACAAGAAAAGGTCTGTTAAGGCACTGCCCGGAAAACCACAGCAGCCAGTGTGCTTTTACAAACACACTCACACAAAGTATAGAAACCCACACAAATTCATGTGTGTCTTAACTAGCAGAGTCTGTACCAACCGCACCACCCTGATCATTTTGCCATGTATCACCATGCAGTGATTTCATTCTGATTGTAGAGGATAAAGTGAAGCAGCAGTGACTGGTGGCGCAGTGGGGTTTCCACCCCGCCCTGAGCCAGCTGAAGCTCTCCAACTCTCAGAGTTTCCAGGAGAATAGTGGTCCGAAGCTCCCTGAAGCTTTCCAGTGTCATGTTTTTACAGAGCTAGTAATGTGTTTGTCCTTGGAAAGAGCAGTGGAGGTCTCTAGTGAAGGTGTGCAGAGCGGAGCAGCGATTAGCCACTTTAAACACATCCTGCTCAGTGGCATACAACATGACATCATCATGGCATCACCCTGCAGTCCACACTATTGTTTCAATGAGCAGACATACACACAGCACCCACTGCAAGAACCAGAACTTTTTTTTTTTCCACAGAAGAGCACATACGCATGGACTCGACGTTTTCTAAAAAACATTTCTAACAGCACAGAAATACACACAAGCCGTTCATCGTTAAGAACGGTGCATTCTGAACCCTGCGAGTCATTTGTTTGACCGCAATTAAATGCTGGAAGGGAGCGAGGGGTGTTTTTATGAAAGCAATAATTGCTTGTAAGGACTTGGTGTGTTTACGTTAGGGACCATTAGCTGCAGAGATCAGACCTCAGATATGCAAACTTCCCTCTGGGAGGCATTTCAACACTTCACATCACTCCTGAAACTGAAAGGCCACACAGCCGCGGTGCTATCATTAACCTACTGCAATTTTATAGAAGAGGGAGTTGTTGTTTTTCTACCAATCAGCATGGGTGGTTTTAAGATGTATCACATTGTCTACACAAAAACAAAACTAAAAAGAAAATACAGATACGTGATCTTTTTAAACAATATGATTGGTCTAAGTGTTATAAATGCATCAGTCATTTATGGTGCATAAGACATGAGGCTTTTGCTAAACAAATGTTGCACTTTTTTCTAGACCTGCTGCAGAATGTAGAATGAGAAGAGGAGTGAAACTATCACATCTGTGGGACTTACAGCCGTTACAGCAGAGAAAAAGGCAAAAGGAAAGCAATTGTTTTGCACATGGATGTTTAAATAATGAGGTTAATGAGATTTTCTGGCAGGGCAAAAGAAATTCTTCATATGATCTCCTTATGCTACGTACAGATCAGCTTAGCAGGAAAAACACATTTCTTCCTGCTCGCTCTCAAAAGCACAATACTCCTTCTGTTCTTCAGTGAAACAGTCATTCCTCCAAGTGTTAAGATTTGGTTTGCACTTGTTCTTTTTCTTTTTTTTTTTTATAAAAGCCAGCGACATTTCTGGTCATTAAGCCCTTTCCCATGTTGTGCAGGTGTGCTGTGGTCAACGCAACAAAACCCACACTGAACTCATGTGTACTCGTCTCCAGGAAAAGACTTCAACAGCAATAAACAAGACGAGTAGAAGAGCAAAGACTGATAAGATCAGTCAGGCCTCTGCAGCACATTCAATTTGTTTCTTTACGCATGTGTAGAATAGAAACTATAAATGTGCAGTGCAATAGCAGCTGCCTTGTGTAATGTTGCATGACAATGAGACAAATGCTTTCTGCCTGTGATTCTGGAGTACGACCTGTGGTTTGGCATTCCAGCAGAAGTAAACATATGCAGCCGTGTACATGTATCAGCATGTGTGAAGTGATGTGATATACATCATGTGTGTGTTTCTTTAAATATGACTACACAGGCTCTCAAGTAATTGCTAATGAATGGAAATGAGGGCCTGAAAACCCTCTCTCTTTTCTCAACTGTTCCATCTAACATAATTCGTTTCACTTAATTAATTTATCTTAAAAAAATGAAAGAATTGGCTGCTCTACGCACTTTCTACCTCGGGAGGATACACCTGGGTAGCTCTACTGCAGTTCTGCCTCACACTGGAAGCTGTGGTCTTTGGAAGGGAAATACCATAATCCAGTTTGGTCTTGAAGTGATCATCCATAGACCACCAAGAGGGAGTCACTCCAGCACAATGTGGGAACCAAAACTAGGCTAAAAACTCTGCCAATCATCAGCACAGAAGGCTAGAGAGAAAAATAACACACACTCATTGTGTCTCTTTTTTTCCTTTCTTCCCCTTTATAATCCAATTCTTCAGATGTGGAACCACACAAATCTGCTATGAGTTTTCTGAATCAATGTTACCAGATCTCATTAGTTAGAGACTATCAGCTAAACGTTCATGAAAGAGGAAATTAAAAGGTCATCTTATGCATTTTATACCATCCCCAAGTGTTTTGTATTAACTATATGGTTAAGGGGCATTTGAAAGAATAACTCTAAATGAGTCTTAATTTGCAGGATTCAGTTTAGTCTCAATGACAAACAAACAGATGATTAAAGCTTCATCTGATGAACAAGTTTAATTGCTTCACATTGAGCCATAACCCTTGCCAAAGCCCTGAAGCAGGAGTCGGATGTTAAGAAGACAAGGCCTGGTTTTGGATGTAACCATGTCTGGATAAGAGCCACAGGCACCATGATGTCTGCTTGTCTCTCCATAGTTATATCAGAGCAGCTGCAGGATCTCCAAGGGAAACAAAGATAGGATTTGCCTTTTATAAATTCAATAATGTCTGAGTGAGCCCAAACTCCCACCTGTGACCCCTGTGATTTCAACCCATGCAAACAAACACCCAAACAAGCAAGAATGCATGCACCAGCACCAGCACTAACAGAGATTAGTACAGCAGTAATGTGTTTAGATGCAGTTTGCAACTTGTCACTCACTCTCCAGGGGTTTAGAAATGCCTGTTCAATTCCTAGTCATGCGAAACAAAGCCTCTCCCCAGAGCTTTGAAGGGATTGTAGTGAAATCGGATACAGGCATGTTGTCATAACATTTACAGATTGGAATACATAATGCCTGATATCAAGTGAAGAAAGTGACCTAAAAGCTAAAGCGTCACAGACACAGTGGCTTCCACAATGACAAACACACTTAACCAGTGCACAATTGAAAAGCATTTAAAACCTTGTTGATTTACTCAGATAAAGATAAAACTACTGCAGAATAACAAAATAAAAGGAAAAGTCTGGACAGTTATTCAGGAGTACTTAAGACAAACACGCCTGAAAAACGAACAAAAGTTATACTAACTATACTATAATAACTTTTTTTTACATTTTCAGTACTATTACAGGCACATGGGCCAATGTCTTAGATCAAATCAAACTGCATTGTACTGCTGTGCCACTATAATCCCAGTAAATGTAAATGTGTTATAAGTTTGACAAACTACGTCTGTAATATGAATTTTTTGAAAGGACTTCAGTCAGATTGTTAACTTACAGAGGTTGACAAAGCTCATCACCATATCTGCGTCATCGAGGAAGCGGCTGTCCTGTGCGGTCACCATGGGGGATCCTTGGTTCGGCAAAACAGGCTTGTAATAAGAAAATGTGTCTGTGGAGATCGTGTTGTACAGGCCCAGCATGAACATCGGAGCAGCGTTTTGTTTGGTGTGGACGATCGGACGCGGACGGTGCGGCAGCCCCAGGATGGAGAGGATCTCTCGCTGCATCTCCCTGCGCTCCTGGTTCCGCAGCCGCCTCTGGATGAAGCTGGAGCGCACCTCGTTGTCTATGGAGAAGTTGGAGAAGGCGACTTGCGTGGCCAGTACGCAGTGGCCCCACGAGAGGAGGGTGATTATTGTCGCCATGGCGCTTGTCTCCATTATACGCGCCGCTCTAGCAAGTCGAAAGATAAGACTGAAGATTTAGTTCTTTTCTTTAAAAAAAAAAAAAGTCCTTCTGTGTGTCGAGAAGTAAAACACCCTGGCTTCCGTCCACTCAGAATATCAGTCCCTCATCGCCTGCTGTTGCGCACTGTCTCATACTGCCGTGCGCTCTTATAGATGGCAGCTTGGGAATGGATTTTATTGAGGCTGTGTCAGGGGAGGGGCAGGAGGGGTTCAGAATGGGATAAACCCACACTGGAAAGAGTGGGACAAGGTGTGGGGGTGAAGGTAATTAAAAATGGGGCGAGAATAGATTAGCGAAGTCCACTTCTCTATCTTGGTAATAAGATGGCTAGAGTGTCCCGTCTGTACACCATTGGTTTGTAAATGATTGATTGGCTATTGACAGAAGTGGGATCTAATCAATATCTAATTATCATTTTTTAATCTATCAGCTTCTTCTTTCTGTGCAAACCTGGCAGCAAGTCTATCTCTGTTATCACCACCCCCCGTCTTCAGTTCATAACATCAAACGTCGAGACTACTCATTTTCAAACCCCATTTTTCTTAAAACAGCTAAATTATCACTGTGCACGTTGTGATGGTCCAACACTCCAAGTCTAAAAGATGGGAAACCCCCAGTGCCTTCTTTAATGCAAACAGCTTTGAACTCAAACAATAAACTCAGGCCCACCCTGATTGTTGAGGGGGTCTGAGTGATAAGCAGCAGCAGCCCAGGTACATGAAGAGACATGTCAAAGGCTCCCATGAATACTACAACAATGTGTACTATGAGTACTATGGCTGCTTTAATACAGAGTCAATGGAGATGGGGGGAAATGAATGACAAAGCAAGAATCCAGCACTTAAGTACAGATTATACATGTGTTTAACTCTGGTTTGAGGACAACTGTGACTGTATGAGCTCATAAAACTCAGTGGAAGAAGTTACTGCATCATAGCTACCAAGCTGAAATGGCCTTTTACAGTTTTTTAACCTCTGTTTTCAACTTTCTCAACTAATGAATTTATTCAAAAAATGTTAAATTCTTTAACAAAGCAGTTACAGTACATAAGCACCAAACACGACTCACGTAAGATGTTTTCCCAGCAGAGGTCACTTTACATGACTCATTCCTTGAGATCCATATAAACTCAAGATTCCCGTACCCTCCCTATCCACTACAAACATTTGTAAATCGTATACATCTTCATAGTAGTAACTATTTATAACTATAAAAATATGTTTTGCTCAAGGATTCTTCATTGGGGGGGCTGCATACAATACTGCAAGAGATTTACACTATTCTGCAGCAGCTCTATCACGTTGCAGAGCTGCTTCAAAATCAGATACTTTTCAGCAACAACACTGTGCTGTATCTCACAATTTAAAGCATTCTCCACATTCAGCTTCATTAATATACAGTATGTGGACATTACAAAAATAATCCAAAACCACTGATGATCTCTTCCATTGTGTCATATTGCTTTAACATACAACATACATAGGAAGTACTGAATGTAGTTAGTTATTTTAGCTTCTGTTACACTGTGATAAGGTTGATACTGATTCTCCACCACCAAAGACAAGTACTGCCTTAATTTTTCAGTTTGATTTTTTGTTTGTATGCAACCACTGTCCCTCACTGAAAGTATTGCCCACTTGTAGGGAAAGTGATGCAGATATCCACATTATATGCAAAGTGTATGATGTGGATGATGCAAATAATTTAATTTGCTTCACTTTTCTGTTTTTATTGAGATTATGTGACAGTGCAGGTGACACTTTTACCATTAGTCTAACACAGGTCAGAAGGAAATATTTGAATGTTTATTTTGTTACATTTATTTGCCAATTATTATTATTATTAAGTTAATAGGTACTTTGTAGATGTAGCATCGTAGTAAAAGACATTATTTCCTAATTATGAGGTGGCCTATAATTATGAATTAACCAGCTATTAGTATGTAGTTACATTTTTCTCCACCTTTACCAACTATGTCCCACACCAAGTCTATAGGTAACGGAAATCTTTGTCCCTTTATTTTTACACTTTTTGCAATTTGCACTTTTGAAGGTTTCACAAACAGATCTGGGCTAGACTTGTGCATTTCTTATATTAACACCATCAAATTGTAAGTTACTTTAAATGCACTCTAGAGCATGTAATTAGAAGTTCAACTTGAGAAAAAAAGTCAAGTGGTATTCTAGTTGTAGTGGAGTATCTTACTTTTTATGTAAGTACTTGCACTTTTACTTGAGTGTTTACTTGTGGTGCACTGCCTCCACGCGGCAACTGCTGAAATAGAGTGCGCTTACCGGGGTCGTTACGTCACCAAACTGCGACATACGGC
>JAUBNQ010000023.1:6199688-6226153 GCA_032353495.1 Ctenopoma kingsleyae
ACATATTTATGTGGAGTAATCAGGTAGTTAGTTTATAACTGTTGCAAATCAGCAACATCTGCCTTGAGAGGGTTAAAACCATGGAAATTCTGGTGTCTCCGTCCAACGTAATAAAATAACGTAAAGCCATAAAATGAAATTCCACAGTGAGAACAGCTCAAAACTGAAAGCAGGTACACTGGGGTTTAAGCACATGATTCATCTCTGAATCGATTTGGGCAGGCTGAGACATCCTCCTTAGAAACTTCTGGCTGTACTGTTGTAACCCCTGAGGGATAAAAGAGTTATACACACAGTTAAGTGTGCGTGTGTGGCGAGTAGTATAAACGTTTCATATGCAGCAGCATTTTACATGTACATACCAAAAACATTCACACATTTGAAACTGTTGTTCCATTATCAGTAGGTTTGAAACAGCCTCTGTCTCTCTGTGTCCTCTGTGGATTGTTCTCTGGTACTCCTCTGTAAATGCAAATGTGTGTGTCTGACAGCCGGCCTCCTGTCTTCCAGGCATATCCATTGGAGTGCAGCCCATTCACCCAGCACTCATCCAGAGGCAGTATGGGTAAGTGAGCGGGAGTGGGCGCTTGTTGTGTTCTCTTGTGTTACGCTTTGTGCAACCCCACCAGGCTACTTTTCCTTTGACAAACAGGGCCCCTGGAAAGTACATGCCAGTTTCTGTGTCCACATGCAACTCCAGCAGTACTCTATTAGCATATTTGAGTTTTGAGTTTTGTAGGGCTGGGAGATGGTTCACATATCTGTGTTAATAGAAGAGCATTCCAGGGGTGAATATGTGACTTACTCGTTAACTTCTGTCAGGAGCCTCTTGACTCGTGTACCTGCCTGAATGGGCTCTGTCACTGAGAAGGCTTCCTAGAAGTGGCTGTGTTGTAGAAACAGCCCTGATTGCGTCTAGGAGCCATGGTCTGCTGAGCAGCTAATGAGCATTTCACTCCAGTAATGACCCTCCTCACCCCCTGCAAGCTTTTGGAAATCGCCCCTCAAGCTACAGCTCACCACCGATCATATTTAAAACATAAAGCCTGTGCAGAAGAATGAAGGCCCGTCAACTTTAGAAAGTTTATGAACAGGTTCTGGCACAAAGAACTTCTAACAGCTAACAGCTAATAAAAGTCATAATTTCTATGTGAAGGTATGGCTATTTCTAAAACAATAAAACACTAGTCAATAAGCCTAAAAACTATTAATAACAGCTTTGATGAGTTGGTTATTAAATTAATAATTCATGTTTTTTAGCTTCTTAAATGTTTAGATTGTTTTCCTCAGATTCTATAGTTGCATAAGATGAATATTTTTGGGTTTTGATTTATTTGGACACGACCAGCAGTTCATTTTGGATTGTGTGCATATTTACCTTTTTCTGACCTTATATAGACTAAATGACCTCTAGAAAATGTTTTGTGGCATTAAGCTGTCCAGATCCTGACTCTTCTTATGATCAATCGTCTTGGCAGATATCAGTTTAAACTGTAGACACTCATCCATCCATCCGTCCATTATCCTAACCACTTTTCCTGTTAAGGGTCAAGAGGGTGCTGGAATCTATCCCAGCTGTCACTTGGTGAGAGGCAGGGTGCACTCTGGACAGGTCGGCAGTTTATCCCAGGGCTGACATATGGAGATAGACAATCATTCACACTCACACCTATGGGCAATTTAGAGTCACCAGTTAACCTAACATGCATGTCTTTGGACTGGGAGAACAAGCTGAAGTACCCAGGGAGAACCCACGCAGATACAGGGAGAACATGCAAACTCCACACAAAAAGGCTCCGGTCAATCTGTGGATTTGAACCGGAGTCCTTCTAGCTGTGAGGTGACAGTGCTAACCGCTGCGTAGATGGTTATTTTAGGCTTTATTGTTCGGATGCATTACAGCAAAACCTAGATTTGTTTAAAAACTTGATTAACATATAATTAAAGTAATCTGTGCTTTCAGCTCTATACAGTGCATAACATCAGAGCATGTGAGCATCATGGAAATCTCTCAACAGTTCACAGGGACAAAATAAGAAGCATTTGCTGCTTTTGGGGGTTGGTGAGGAAAAAAAAGACTAAGGAGCAGCCATTCGCTGCTCTGTAAGATCCCACTGGTCAGAATTATAAATCTAAAGCTCCACTAGGGACGTGTCCAATCATGTTCCATGACCTAAGGAGGACGCAGGAAAGTCAGAAGGGACTTTCCTGCGTCCTCCTTAGGTCTACCACAGTGAGCATAGATGGTACCAAAACCCTGAGGGTTGGAAATATGGTACACAATGCAGCTTGTGAGGCATGTTTCTGACAGGTGCTGGCTTGTATTACAGCCTGTTACACCCCCTTAATCCCCCATGACCACCACCCCAGAGACGTAGAGAGGCACACAGAGCACCTGTCCGCCTGCCTCTTAGTGATCATCTATGTGGCGGGTGACAGACGCAGGCCTCCCTAAGATGCCGAGCACACAAGTGGCTTTTCTTTTGGCATCTCTTCTCCCCCCCAGACCCCTTGATAACATATGGTGTGAGGACGTGGTCTGAAGAAGGGTTTCGAGTTTAAGTCGTGAACAGTGCTGGAGCGTTTCATGTAGCGGCGGTTTGCTCTTACTGCTTTGGGTGTGTGTGTCTGTGTGTGTGCATAGCTATGGTCAGCAGATACTGTGGACTGTGGGGTTGAGGGGTTCACTGAGGCCAGGAACATTGTTTTGATGGGTCATTGTGCTTGCAGAATCACCTCCTCTCATTCACCACGTCCCCCACTCTGTCCACACAGCCCTGCCGCTCTCACACATCAAATTAACTTTTTTTACCCAACTCTCTACCATTACAGTGCTGCCATTACAAGCGCGTCAGATGGAGACACTGAAAACTGACACCTCTGTGAGACTGGGAGGGAGGAGGCAAGGGGTTAAAGAGTTGATGGGGGAGGGGGGGTGTCTTGGGGGGTGTATTCTGGGACTAATGCTTAATGAGGCAGTGTGCTCCCTAGGAAACGCACCTCTACAGATGTCAAACAAAACACCTTTTTTTTCCCCTGCCTCGTACTTTCACAGTCTTCTTAAACAAAGAAGAAAGGGAGGGATATCAGGTACTCATAAGTATTGTAAGGTGGTGTTTAATTCCCCCACCCAGTCCAGTCCCATCCCGTCTGTTTTCACACTGTACCAGTGAGTCATGCGCTGAAGGTCATTTGTGTTATCATGTAGAAATATTTAGCTGCTCAGTGTGATATCATCCAGGCGATTCACATTAGCTCATTGTATGGCCTCCATTGCTCCAGCCGCTGTTTGTAACGTTTACTTGCACAGAATGTTTCCTGTTAAGCGTGTGTCTCTCCAGTGCCTCAGCCTGCCATCCGCAGAGTGGCACTGTGTCAAACACACCGACTGGCAGTCAGCACAAAACCAGCTGACCTATGATCTTCTGGCCATCATCCACATTCCCCTGCCACAGTCCCAGAATCCAGTTGGCATCTGGCATCTCTGTGGCCCCAGGAGCACGCTACTGTCCCTATCTCGCTGTAGTCCACATCCCTTGTTTGTCTTTAGATAAAAGCTAACTTCTCCATCTTTCCACACACACACAGAAGTGCTTTGTCCCTCCTTAACTGTCTTTAGGCTTCCACTATTTACATTCATTTCTATCTCGTCTTACCCACACAAGGTCACTTAATTTTTAAATGTAGTTTAAGACGGAGTGTCTGTGCTGATACGCTGCCAAGACCACGGAGAAGCAGGCTAATAATACATGAAACGAATGGAAAGACATGTACGGCCATCTTTAAAAAACTTACTTGCTACATGAGTTCAGGGTGCTGACACTATGGCTTGTTTGTCCTTCTCTCGCCGCTTGTCTCAATCATCAGTAAGCTCCTGTAACTGCTGTTTGAAGCCTATTAATATTGTTATCATACATGTGATTTTACTTAAAAGTGAGTTTACTGTACCCCTAATGTTTGATTCCATTCATATATTGTACAATGTCATAACAGGACTTCTGTGTTATTTCTGACAATAATCATTGTCGTACTTATGCCATGGTTGCTCTCTGCTGCCAGCTGACCAGTATCCGAGCAGAGGATCAGAAGATACCCACAGTACAGGACTAGAATCCCAAGGAGGGGTTTGACAGAAAATGTCTACCAGCCCCCCTCTTCCTCCCTCCCTCAGCCAGCCTCTCTCCAAGGTGCCAGTGATGGCTTGAGAGTGCAGTGCGGTGTGCTGTGATGGATTGAAGTGCCTTTTTATCTTTTCCCTTTTGTGTGATATGAACTAAAGAGGTTGTACTGATTGCGGTGTGACTCTTTCCCTATTATGGCATGGTTTGGGGTTTGCAGTGGTAACTGGTGTGTGGGTGGATGGATGGATGGATGGATGAATTGCAGGGGGCAGTGGACTGATGAGGGTGTGTGTGTGTGTGTATATGTGTGTCGGAGAGCGTGATGACATCCCTATCCATGCATGCTTTCATTTTTTGCTGTGATGACTTAGTGGCTGCCACTCATTACTGATCATCTTCTTCTAAAGGACTAAGCATGTGAGGAGAAAACTAAATATAGTCCCTGGAAGAAAGATTTTTATCAGCACTGAGATCCAACTGAAGAGCCTAAATAAATGTGACATTTGTTGTGACTATCTTCTTTGTCTCGGGGTGTGTGCCTGTGGATGTTTTCCCCCAAAAGCGTAGTGTCGAGGGTAGAGGCTCTCCAAACAGTCCGTTATATCACCGTTTTTATGGAGGGAGGAGTGGGGGGGGGGGTTCTTTTCTGTGCCACTACCATCCCTCCCTCTAGACAACACACTCAGGAGAGATACTCCTCAGTCCTGAGTAAAAAATAGGCTCCAGTAATGAATCTTCTTCTCCTCTTCAATTTCCTCATGGACAAATTGGCAAAGCAAAGACAGAAGGAGAAGGAGAGGTGGTACAGTCCCCAGGTGCCACAGCTCTAATAAGCAACATCTCAGGTTTGGCCCATGAGGCCTGACAGAGCCTGGCACCCAACCCTGATGAGCTCCCCTGCCACCCTTACCTCCCATCTAGCATTATCACCTGTGATGGTCGGGTGCGAGAAGTGAGAACTAGGAGACTGCAACTTCTGCACTGCCCTCGTGTACTTCCCTTTTTCGTCTGCGTGTGTTTGTCCGCAGCAAGTGAAGAGCAGCAGCTGTTAAAACACTCTGCTGATGCCTGAGCTTGAAAACCTGCCAGTAACGGCTGTCATTCACCCCACCCCACCCCTCCTCCACTCCTCCCCTCCCGTCTACCTCAGGAGGCCCTACCTAACAGGTTTTGTAGGTTTCACTAACTGACACAGACAGGAGGTTGAGTCATTTTCACATCCTAACCTCCTCTGCCTCTCGTCTCTTTAGTCTTCAGTAACAATGAAGTCCATGTGAGAACTCTTAGTTCAGAACACCTACTGAGAGTTTATATTCCCAACGCGCTCGCCTTCGGGGAGCAATGTAAATAATAGAAGCCAGGGCTTTGGGATTTCTCTCCTCTGCTGCTGTAGACCCACAGTCTAACCCCCCTCACTGTTTGGTCTTTTTCTGTGTGCAGGTTGACCCAGCCATACGTCTATCCACAAGCCTTTGTGCAGCCCAGCCTGGTGCTGCCCACACAGGTTTCCACCTCCGTCAGTACCAGCCCCTACCTGGACTACAGTGCCGCCTACACCCAGTACGCCCAGGCAGCCTTTGAGCAGCAGTACCCGTACGCTGCCTCTCCAGCTGGGTTCCTAGGATACAGCTACGCCACCAGCCCCACAGCCACGGCTGGCCCAGCCGCCGCCGCCACAGCTCCAGCCACTGTTCACCCCACCCTCCCCTCTGCCACCGGTGCAGCCCCAGCCTTCCTGCACTACGCCCCACAGCAGCATATCCAGCCGGACCGTATGCAGTGATGAAGAGGGGCTGTTTACAGATGGACGAGGAGGGAGTGATGGCTGCAGATCTTTGGACAGAGGACGGCAGAACAATGGGTTGACCCTGCTGGCACAAGCAGAGGCTTTCAGGAAAAAGGGTGGGACTATTGCACTATATGATTAGGATGAGCTGTTTGCTCAGTGGTTAAAGGGTAAAAAGGGTGGGTAGGGGTTCAAGGACTGGCGAGGTTCAGGCTGGGAAGCTAAACAGCATAAAGTATGTGGTCGCTTCCAAGGGCTTCCAGAAGCTGACACTTGTTTGGTTTTTTTTTTGGTTTTTCTTTTAGTATCATTATTTTTATTATTATTTTTATCGTCCTCCATTATTGTATTAATGCCATTGTCAATGTTTATGTGTATGCCATTATTATAAATGTTATTATTATGTTTCTGGCTCAATCATTGGAAATGATGTGTTCATGGCATATTGATAGTTTGAGAGCTGTCTGGGACACTTAACACCTCTTTCCTCCCAACCTTGGAGCATCTGGGGTGGATTTGAAGGGCACTGCTGCTTTAGGACACTGGGAAACAGTCAGAGACGGGGGGTGCACGGTAGAGACTGGGGAGGCTTACAGACAGCTTCTCATCATATCTGTGGTCCCATCCCGGTGCTATCCACAGAGAAATGGAACAAATCTCCAGCGTTCAGCTCCACACACAGGAGGACAACGAGAGATTTCAACTCAAGGACAACACAGAAAGTTTCAGTATAAGACTGTGATGAATCAGCAGTTTTGAGGCTGTCATGACAGGACTACACATTTTCTTACTCTTTTCAATTAAAGGGGCCTTAACAGAAAAAGAAACTTCTTTTTGAATCTCTGTTTGTCGGGCACTCCCGCCGCCACCACTGCTAAACCACGTGGAGAAAGCCCTTTTGCAATTGTCCACACTGATTTCAGCAGTCACATTAATCTGGCTTACTTGGATCTTGATACTTTCAGATAGATGTTGATAATCACGTGCAGTATGTGGGTTGATGGGGACTGGGAGTGCTGCATATTGATGTCAAAAGGTAGCTGACACTGAGCTCAAACACCAGTGTAATTTTTTTTTTTTCTTTGTCAAACTGTTGCTCTCAAAAGGACATTCATGTACAGCATTTTAAAATGTTTTCAGTCATTACGTACATTTACAATATTTATATGTAGGTATTTATAAGAGGTACTAAGTTAAAATAGCTTTTTTTTGTTACTATGGCTATAATTGTGGCACTGATGTCATTTAACCTGCAGTGGAATGCAGTACAGGCACATCCAGAAGTGTCATATTCATTTAGCTTTTTTTGTCTTTTCACCATGTCAGCGGATTTGCCCGAGTGCACAGCAGCGAGAGTAGACGCTCGTTTGTAGATCTTGACTGGCTGCAACAGAAATTCTAATTTTTTATTTTTTTTTTATTATTTTTCTTTTCTTCCAAAAAAAAATGTCTTTTACAGTCCCTTCAAAGAAGAAATGCCAAAAAATAAAATAATTGTACTTAAAGATGCCTCCTGACTTCTTCTTTAATGGTTAAAATGAAGGATCAGCTGTCAAAAAAGTTCAAACTGTGTTTGCAGTGTGTGTCACTAGACTCATGGCAAAGTTGACGTGCAGATCCTGCTGTGAGGTGCAGGGACTCAGCTATGTGCATCTGCCTCTTATCAGGGTTCTGTGTGGGGGGTGGGGGACAGGAGGCCCAGAGTTTTATCAAGACGCGACACCACCACCTGCCAGGGGAGCTGGGTGTTCCCTTGCCAACACATTTGTGTTCATTCTCTGGGTTTGAGAGTTTTGTGTAAGAGAAAATGGAGGTTTGAATGTGTGTTGCAAAGAGCTGCAAGTAAGTTTGTTTTTTTTTCTTAGTTGCCCAGCAGCGTCTTTTCATGTATGTGCTTACATTAGCTACTTTAGAAGATGTGTCACTTATAAACCCCACTTACCCCGAGAGAACAAAACACAAGCAAGGTTTGTAGAAGCAAAAAACACGTCTAATCTTTTTGTCCTTACAGCGGAAGTCATTTATTCACGCACGGTAATCATGTGGCTTTGAGTTTAATTTGTTTGGTTTGGTTTAAATGTATTCAAACCTTATTTACAGATGAAATCCTGCACCTAATTACATGTAACACCTTGTCTCTTTACCTTATGTAATTTTAGAGCGTGTAGTCTTATTCTTGTCTGTTTTCTTTGAAAGCACAGAAAACAAAACTGAATTTATGCACAGCAATTCATCCAATAGTTGCTGATTCAGGACTTCGCTAAAATCAGCGTTCATGGTCCTTTGAGATCCACAAATATGTGTAAAATTTTATGATCCATATAATAGTATATACAGTTAATCAATTTCAGTCAATAAACCAACAGACCTTCATCAACCTAAAAGAATAAAATCGAGATGTACTAAGATTACTTATATTAAGGTTCCCATGTTCAGGATGAACAACTCAAACTGGAAATTACAGGGTTTGACGTAACATGAGCACTGAATTAGTTTCTATTACAGGTCAAAAGTAAGACCATAATTTCCCCTAATGCGACTTGACAGTGTCCTTTGTTAAATGATTTGCCTGTTAAATCTGTTAAACTGCATAGCTTCACACTGACATAAACCTGTTGACATAATCAGGGTTATTTTTTGTCCTCTATCCAGAACCTGTCAGGATATCATAACTCTCAATACTGTCTGTGATTGTGGCGCATAAACAGATTTTTGATACCACTTTAATACGTTGACTACAGCTTTTAGTTGTGGGTGACGGCAGCAGAGTGTGTTTGTGCTCAGGAGCTATGTTTGGGGAGAAAACCTTGGCATAAGACATGCAGTGTGTTGGGACATGAAGTCGGCAACACAAAAGATAAGTTAAAGTTTTTCTAGCTGAATCATGTCACTGAATTTTAAACACGCTTTGCACTGAGCAGAGTAGATGTCTGTGTTGCTGTTGTGTTTACTAGTTGTTACTGTAGTGAAGCGAAGCAGCTCCGTTCCCCCCTCTCTCTTCACTTTGTCACTGTTTATCTTCCACTATCTCATCTCACCGTTCTCTGTTTGTGATCTCACTCCCAGATTTATTTACTCAAGTTTTCTGCATGTCACTTCTGTTTTTTCTTCCACTAACATCTCTCCCTGTCTTCCCCACTTCAGTGCCCATGGTCCTGTTTCTCCTCACATGCCTCCCTCCCGTCCTCCTCGTCTTTCCCGTCTCTTCCTTTGCTCTTGATCTTTTTCTCCTTGTGAATCACACCAGAGAGGAGCCGAAACAGAGCCGGATGTCAGCTTGATGAACGAGGTCATGCAGGCCCCACAGACCCTGTTATGCTGAGTCACCATAAGGTCTCTCTCTCTCCTCTTTTTCTGCCGCTCACATTTTTCTCTCTCTTCTCCCTCTGTCCGTCTGTCACACACACACATACTGTATAAAGTAGGTTCAGTCAAATCTTACTCTCCACATGCTTCTGTCGGGCAACTCTGACGTCAAGGGATTCCTCAGAAGTATAAACAGTAAAGAAGAGAAAGTAAAAACAGTCCCACCTTATCAGCGCTCCACTCATGCTGAATCACAACCAGGCAAAGATATTACTTGTTTTTATGGTCTGAGCACAGCGCAGGACAACTCTGAGTTAGCAGAAAAAAATATTTGGTTACATCATCAAATTTGGGGTCAGAAACATAATCGAAATGAAAACATCAACACATTTCTTCTTAATTTCTTCTTTCTTATTGTTAAAGTTAGATGGCTAACTTGATGATTTCATCTATACAGCAAGACAGTGTAAACATTTAAAAATGTGCCTCTAAGTTTACATAAATCAGAATCTGAGAGAGAGATACACATCATAAACACAACATTAAAGGCTTACTTATTATCACCTTTACTGTCTGCATACTTACACATATTATGCAATAGTAACGCTAAGTAAGAAAAAATTTTTGCTTTGCTGTTCTGTATGTTTACTGTGTCTAACACGGGCATATATTTGTACAGGACCATTTCTATTGTGAGCTGCATACATCTTAAAAATAATACATGACAGTTATAATCACTCAGGGGCCCTCCATTTGGAAGTAAATGCTTTATAGAGAATCATAAATAGCTATTTTATGAGCTCATTATTTTGTAATGGATTATTATCATGCACTAATATGAATTCACGCAAATGTTGCGTTATTAAATGCCGTGCAGCTTCCACCTGAGTGGCTCCTGTCTCTCTCTCTGTGGCACAACAGAGTCCACATGGGTCTCTCTGGGTCTGGGGAGTGTCTGTGCCATGGCGTCAGATAGGCCTCAGAAACAGACTATATTTACACAGGCTCTCAGGAGAAAAGACCAGAAACCCGTCACATGCTCACTCCTGTGGCCTTTTCCCGCGCCCGTTCAGATAACGTGGTCAGGTCTGAGAGACAAGTCAGTAGGTGGCTGGAGAAGAAGAATAGGAAGGTGGGGGTTTCCTTGTTAAAACCACTGCTGCATACAAATGTGTTTATACTTAATTAATTACCGTTTTCCGTCTATTTTTTGTCCCCAAGCTACTTGGGAAGTAGAACAAACACAATTAACTAAAAGCAAAGGGAGGAGGAACTCAGAGCACCAGTAGTTGATGGAGTAATGTAGAATTTCCATATAGTTGGGATAACTGTGCAGTGTGCTGATGTGAGGATTCGAGCCTGTGATGCCTCCACAGACCGAGAAATGGCGCGAAAAAAGGTACCGTTTACCTTAATGACATATGAGAGGTTTAGTAGGCACCAAATTACAATGGGTATAAAAAAGGAGTATTGTAGGAGTGAAATCAAATCTCCAAATCCAAACTCTTGGGTTACACAAATGCTATAAGTCAAGACAAAGGCAGAGAAATGAGGAAATAAGGATTAAAAGCAGTTGAACTGACCACAAAGCTGCAAACAATGTCTAACAAGCTGAGCAACCTGATCAGACTAATGTGTAGAGAAGAATTCAACTGGTTCAGCCAGTAAGAAGGCACACAGCGGATTGTAAACCAGCACACTCCTGTCTTCTACATAAACATGTCCCTTTGTCCTCATGAAATAGTTGTTTTTGATAGCAAGTCTGCTGTAGCCCAGCAAGGGATTCAGGCTGGTGATCAGAAAAACACATGGACTAGACCAAGTAAAATGTTAAGAGCATTGCCAAGTACAAGGTTGTGCTTTAATTCTTATTTATCCAACTTTTTATTTGTAAGAGAATTGCTTCTTTCAGTTAATCTGGCCATCAAGTGCATGCAGTTGTTACTTGTACTGCACGACTGACGACAGACGACACATTTTAAAATGTGACACTAGCAAGTTTACTAAGACAGTGAAAATGCTAATGGAAAGTAACTTGTGCAAACAGGACTTTGGCGTAGTAAGATATTTATGGTTCAGTGTGAGTTTTCATGGCTCTGGCAGAAACAAGCGCTTGTCCAACAGCAGGCCTGCGTTCTATCAGCTGCTCCGATGGCCCTACAAACCACTCTCACACCTCCAGCTCCTTGTGGTACTTCCACTGAGCCTGATGATAATGAGATGGGCCAGAGGAGATAGCCCCGTGCAGGAGTGATACTTGTGGTAAAGGTTATCACAGTGAATGGCAGTGAAGTGGGTTTAATTAGTTGGCCAGACAGCGAAGAGACAACGTCAGCTGGAACAGGTTGCACTTTGAGTGAAGTGATGAGATTAAGTGTACGTTAAAGAACTGAGCATCACTGGATATGTGGGTTATAGATGATGGGCTAATTTGTACATGTGTGTGTGTGTGCGTGTGTCTCCTACTATCTTAGTAGTTGTTGTCTTCACTCTCTGTCTTCCCTCCAATCGTACAAGTCTCAAGCTCTGTAATGTGATCTGAGTTTGTCTCGCCCAGGCAGAGCCCAGGGGGGGTCCAACAGAGTTGTTCAGAGACAGTGTTCAGACGCCCCACACTCTCCCATCACCAACAATCCCTAAACAACCCCCCACATCTCCCAGCGGCAAGTGGAGCTGAGGCGCTACAGGCGCTTCCAGCCTCACATCCTCCACTCATGTCCATTTCACACCACACCACACCATTGGTGTAGTAAACACACACACACACACATAAAATGATTTCACCCCCACTGAAAGTGAAGCAAGCTTTGCAGAGAGATGCTGTTTGTTCTGCAGCATGCAGCGTAAGTAACAAGCTGCAAAGGGTGAGACAATACTAGACTAAAGTGTAAAGCAAGAGCAAAGGTGAGAGGGTAAGAAGCATTCAATCCATTAAGTGAAATGAGGTCAAAATGTTTTATATATACTGTATACATATTACTAATATCAATGTCATGACCAGACCTGGTCATTTAACCACAGAATATTTTCCTCTGAATTTAACCACAATATTTCTGCCACATGTTTGTTGTGTGTGTTAATATGTAATATGTTCAGCACACGCAGGGGGGGGCGGGGGGAAGGGGGGGGTTGTTGTTTCTGTGTCATATTTCCTTATCTCTGGTCAACACACTTGTACTAACGTGCAGAGCCTCCACCTCGACCTCAAACCCAGTCAGCCACTGTTGGGGGGCAGAAAAGAGGAGGAAGGGAGAGAAGGAAAAAGGGAGGGGTGGTGAGGTTAACTACAACAGGATCAGCAAAGAAAAAGAGAGAGAGGCCCAGTGCCTGACAACTACTGACAGCTGAGCTTCCTCTCTCAGTGGGGCTTTCACAACCACAAACTGACACCATCTCACAAGCGCACACACACACGCACACACACACACACACACACACACACACATAAATCGATCCACTTCAGCTGTACTCATAGCACCTAAATGGTCATGCACAAATTATACCCATTTTCTCAGTCATGTGGAGTCTGACATTGACTGTATCAGACTGTGCTGTGGAGTTGTCTCTGTGAAAGAGGAACTCTTATGTAAGTGCTGATGTTCGGTGTGTCTGTCTTTTTTTCTTCGTTCTCTGAGCTCAGACATCGCCACTAAAACCACTTAGTATGTGGCCGTGCGCAACACATCATGGGGGGCAGTAAGCAACAGGTGTAAAAGAGGATGTTACAACACTCAGCAAGGCTTTTTTCCTCTGACTGACTTCTGAACCTTTGCTGTCACTGCTGGCATATGAGGACAGCTGTGCAAATGGCCTCTTGTTTCCTTCACAGGACACAGCAAACATTATATCTTTGTCAAAAAGGGAACTACAAGTGACCCGCTACTAAATCTCCTGTTTTCTGTGTTATCCACTCCTGTCTGTTGGCGTGACAGCTGCTTGACATCCTCTGTGATCATCTTCTTCATATAGGTATAAAATCTGTGATAATGTCATTTCGATAGTCTGTAATTATAAATCTATTTTTGTTGCTCAGTTCTGTACACAACACACAACAGTGATTGTATGTCTGTGCGTTCTGGAAGACAGATTCCTCCTCTGTTGCTACCTCTGATGGTTCTTTTATTTCTTTTTTCAGATTAAAGTTTAAAGTCTGCACTTCACAACTTTTTGTATAAAGACTAAATCATAAAAACTCTCTCGTTGTCCAAATACGTCCTACTGTATAGGATGCTGTATCCATGCTACTGTATGTGGGCAGCAGGGAAAGAACAGGAAAACCTCATCTCATCCCAGCATCGAACTGTTCACTTATTACTCCAACATAGGTAATAATTAGTAATAGATACCGAAAATAAACTGTGCATGTCCCCTTTTAGTTAGCTGCATTTGTTACATTAGTGTTAATATTGGATTGTATTTTGATGTATCTGAGAGGCTTCATCAGTTGTGTTACCAGATTCAGTCATTTACAATAAATGATATGATGTGAACGCATTAATTATGCCCATAAAACCACAACGAACACTTTTTTGCTCTTGGATTTTTATATGAATTAAACAAATGAGATGTAATGTGTTAATTAGTGATCTTTCCATATAACCAGGTTCTTGCTGTAGAGTAACTAACTTGATCATTTAACTGAAATCTTCACACTAACTACTGGTAAACACATTAAGAGTTTTTTCCCAAAATGTCAATTTTTTCAAGCCCTTTCAGAACAGATGAGTTTAGAAGACCGCTCTCTCTCTCTCTTTGCAAAAAGACTAAGTGAAACAGGATTAGAGACGTTAGGCAGAGTGAGAGCCAAAAAGGGGCATCTCACACGGATGAGTGAGATTGTGCTGAGATAAAGTTTCATGTGTGAGCCATCCTCTGAGATATTTTTGACCATTAATTCATCTGTGTAATCTCCTTTGCTGTCTTAAACTCTCAGGATAGTAAACCCCCCCTCCACCACCCCCATCACTTGTTGCTCCCATCGTTTGTTTTTGGAGATTTCCTCAAACCTGTCCTATTTTAGTATGTTCCACCCATCGTGATTTGCTCCCTTCATGTAACAAAAAAAAAATCACTAAGCTCCCCCCTCTCTCTCTCTGTCTCCCATAAAACAACATACCCCTGTGTGTTTGTGTGTGTTTCCATGCACCACCAGTTATGGTCCCGATCCTAGAGGGAGTGATCAGTGCTCAGTGCAGTGAGGAGGACAGAGAACCCGGATTCACCAGCAGCTCTTTATAAGGACAAGGGAAAAAATGCCCCGCTGCCTCTATATTTAGACAGACTTTATTGGGCCTCTTGTCTTCGTTTTTCTCCCACCCCTCCACCCCCCTCCTCCTGTGCTGCTGCTGTTAGAAATCTCTCACCAAAGCCATGTGGGCGGCTGGCCCTCCTCTCCATCGCAGTGAGGGAAGAGTGAGCTTGATAATGATCTGGGTGATAATAACAGAGCAGAGGAAACGGAGGAGAGATGGGGAGAGGATAGTGGGAGAATGACAGAGAAGAGGTGGGTGGTGAGAGAAGTGTTTTTCATTGTGTCCCCTTTTGCTTCACAATAACTATTATTCGCAGTCCTGGGTGATGGCCTTTCTCTGTCCCACCATCCTCCAGCTTGGAGGAAATCCCAAGAAAGGTCCATGTTATCCATCCAGCCATATGGGGAGGAGACTGGCAAACATCTAATGTCCCAGAACCACCAAAAGCGTCTCTTCCATTTCCTCTTGCTGCAATTTGTCCACTATATGTTGAGTCTGAGGTGAGAGATGCTGCTGCAGAAATATGTACATATATATATATAAATATATGCATGCAGAGTCCTCTTATACTATATGTCTGTGCTATTTGGTCTTATGTCTCCAAAGTGGAGTCTAGTTCTCAAGAGTTCTGACCTCTGCTGTCCAAATTTAGTACCAAAGAAAAGTAGCCTTCTAACATTGTGCTCTTTCATCCACCTATCTCTCTCTTTCTTATCTCAGCCATTGCCTGGTGATTTTAACTAAGTGTAATCAAACACTAATGGCACTGTGTCAGTACTGTGTCAGTACTCAGATGAGTTTCCTATCGAAGGAGACATGAAAAAGAGAAAAGGTTTCTTTGAGTTATACTGTAGCTTCAGATTGGTTGTGGACCCAAGCCCTATCAAAGAAAAGACTTCTAAAACCTTAAGCAAAACATTAAATCACAGCTGAACTCCTGAATGTTAACAACCCATTACAGTGACTTGTCTTTTCTTGGGTTTGACATCAGTCAAGCCTCTTTCTCGCATTCACTCAAAAATCCTGATCTCACGAGACGTGATCAGTTGCCAGTTTTGCTTGCTTCCTCCAAATACCATGAACAGAATCACGTATTTCCCCAATCTTATCATCATCTTAGAAAACAAGAGGAGCAGCTCTGTCAGGATGCACAAGGGTGACACTAAAGCCCACGATGCTCATGGTGACAATTCTTCATGCTGAAGTTTTGTAGGTAATGTGTACCACCGTGACCATCGTACTTTTTCTAATTAGTACTAAACACAAAGGGGGGATTTGCTAGTTTTGCAGCTACGACACTGTTTTTGTGGGCACTATGTGAAATGTAAGTAAAAACATAAGGAAATTATTTGTTATTGCATCATTATTGTATTACTTTTATAAAATAGTAGCAAGGACATCAGACATCAGACGTTGAAACTGAGAAGTTTGATTGGTTTTTCACAAATATATGATCATTGTGATTTTGAAGCCAGCAGCGTGTATTTGGTCAGAGTGGTTCACAAAGTGGAACCTTGACCTGATGATGGCACCAGATACAAAGCTGGGGAATCTCTAAAGTTACAGACAGTTTTACAGACCTCTTCTCAGTCAGGCTAATAGTTGTAGAGGTAAAAATTAAAATTACCACTTCTGCAGAAAAATGCCCCCTATGACTGAGACTGAATCTTGAATCTCTGAATTTTAAATGAAACCTGAAAAGTTCACAGGCCTGTGTCTGCACAGCTTTCAGTAAATGAGGTGGAGTAAAAAGAACAATATTCTTTATGTGGTATAAAACTGAAATACAACAAGACACAAAACAAGTCTATAAATGTACTCAGTTACTTTGTACCAATGAAAAGATCAGCCTCATGGTGGCAGTGGTTTAATAAAGGTTACGACAATCCATCCATGTAATTGTTGCGATACTTCAGTGTGGAACAAAGCAGCAGCCACCAGCATGACTGATAATGCCTTACTTGTAGACTAGTGTTGTCTGACTGGATTTGTTGCTGTTCATGCTGGGCGGCATGTCAATGGTTTGTCAATGTTGCTGATTGCACTTATCCTGAACAAAACACCCTGGAGGATTCACTTGCTGGAAAGGGGACCCAGCAATATTTTTTCTTTATTTCACAATGAGCAAAGAAACTCAAGCAGGTGGGGCTGAATGAGGCAGAAAAGTTTGATTTGCATGTGAGCTGCCAAATTCAAGAGTCACACAAGAAAATCATCAACTGCCATGCAAATGAGAGGCAAATCAAATTCAAAATGGGCCCAAGGTAAAGGAGGGGTCAAAAAGATGACAACACAGGTGTGTTTTTGCTCATGGAAAACTAGGGACTATCTCATCGTTCATGCACACAGTTGTTTGTGCTCCTGACTTCAGGCTGAAGGACTGTCGAGTTTTACCACAACAGTAACAGCAGTTTGCTGGGGGAAGGACAAACCATGACATCAGAATAGTGGAAGCAGCTCTGAAGACAATACTTCTCTGTGCGGGAGAAGAGCCAAGGCGTGGCCTGGCTGGACAGAGGCTCCTCTCAGTGGACCAGCCGGCCACAGCAGCTGTCTCAACCTCTGTCTCTATCTCTGTCACACTCACACAATTTCAATTCAGCATGAAAGCTGACATAGCATTAGGACAAAGGGTCAACACATTTATGTTAAATCCCTTTACTCCTGTGTATCACTCCCTCTGTGTGTATGTGTGTGCCAGTTTGTCCATGCTCACTTCAAGCTCAGGAACGCAGCGATGGAGGCGGAGTGGGAGGAGAGCCCCGGAGAAAGAAACATAGTTCTTACAAACGGGCAAAACAAAGAGCCAATGGACAGAGAGGCTCCCACTGACAGGAGATCCGGAGTGATGATTGCATAGATAAGTGTGTGCACATGTAAACACATTACACACAACACACAGCCTGCCCACACTGCAGCACTGTATTTACACTCTGTCTTTCTTATAATTGTCTGGATGGGTTGTGCCAGAATACTTAAGTTCAAGTTATTTACCAAGAGCCTCTGGAGAAGAGCCCTCTTCTTCTTACAGCCGTAAAGGTTTATAGGCCCTGACAGAGAGGAGTGAAGTAGCTCACCACATAGCTGAATTCCACATGGGGAAAGGAGAAAAGCTACGTGATCAAGTGGAGCTGAGGCTCAAGTCAGAGTCTCGCAGATCCCTCAGGGACGCACCACCTGGGTTGTGAAAAGGAGTCTGGCTGTCCTTTTCAGCTCAATACGGGATGTGCAAACAGCAGACGAGCATGGCTGAGCGTGTATGAGCAGTGTATCAACACAAAACCCACCTGCCCTTCAGTTTAGGCCTAATGACAACAAATGCAACAAAAGCCCTGTGAGATACACCCAGCCTCGAGGGGCCGCCACAGCTACCTATTCATCGTCTCATTCACCTGTAAGGAGCATTCAATAGGCCTGCTTGTTATTAAAAGCTTTCAGACATACACACAGGCTGATAGCATTATGAATTTGCATAAAGGATGCTGGCCTAAACTTGGGGGGGGGTTGGTTTACATGATGACTGGGCCATTGTTGGAACCTCCAGCCTGGCTGCAAAATCCAAGCTGTGCTCAAGGACACTAAACATGAGCACTTTTAATGCTATGGTTAGAATTGTGAATTCAGTCAATTTCCACTAAAGACACCTACAGCGTACAGTATGCTGTAAATACACACAGATACTCAACATGCACAAAAGTAGAAAATAAGATTTTATAGTCACTTTTTTCTGTTTGATTGATTGCAGAATGAATACATGTAAAATTACATAAGTGATCAAAATGCTGACCTGCTTGAATCTAATATAAAACATTAAGCAGATGTTCTTCATGTTCTGCCTTCGACGATAATAATATAATTATTATTGATACTTTATTAATCCTCTTGGGGAAATTCTGTGTGGACAGGGCCCAGGGTTTCTGAGTTCAGTGTCTTGTTGAGGAACACTTTGATATGTGACCAGGAATCAGAAGAACCCTGAAGTTTGTAGACGACTACCCTACTAACTGAGCCCCGGTCACCCCTCTTTGATTACAGCATCTTCCTGCTCAAAAGCAGGCTGACCAGTTGGACAAGCCAAGAGACTGGAAATCCATCTACAGGAAGAGCTGACATGACCCGTAGCTGCTGCTGTAGTGTGTGTGTTGACTAAACATTTACGTGTTCATATACTGATGCTTTTAGGGGCCTAATAACCTTAATAAGCTTTGGAACAATGATAGGGAGCAAAGATAAAACACTGACTTTACTGACATGACAAATGTTTTTATTTTAAAACATGTATTCTGTAATATCTTTTCTACCAACATGGATCAGTTTGTAAAGCAAAATCTAATTAGTTTCTTTCATGAAATTAACAAAAACATTTAATTACTATAAAACTATAAACACTTCAGAATTAGTGATCAGGCAGTGATTAAAACATCTCAGTATGTTTTCATATATTGTCTCGTTTATTCTGAATCCGGTGGTGTGCTGGAGATGATGTGACCGAGCAGCTCATCTCACTGTTGTGTGGTCCCTGGTCTGATCCCTCTGCTTAACTGCACCGCTCTGTCACTCCATAGGATGAACTGAGTGACCCTCACACACAGCTGCACACTGTGAGACACACAGTCTCCTGCTTTATCCTGGGATCAGGATCAGTCAGGATATGTTCAGATGAACACCGGACCCACACCACAGTAGCACACTGTGTTGAGGTAACATCAGCCACAGGCCTTTGCTGTATGAAGTCAATGACTGCCATCTAGTGGTGCATCAATAAAGAGGAAAGTTTTCCACAGGAACAAAACCTCTGGTGGGGTCATTTTAACCAGAAATGTTTTTTTCACACAGGGAAAATGAGCCAGAACTGAAATCAATTGTTCCATTCATATCTCAGGTCATTGATTTTGAAATTCAATGAAGATAATCTGACTTATTAATACAAACATACTAATAAAACTACAGTTTCTCAAACTGTGCAACACAACAGTAGAAAAACAGATGTTTTTCTGTTTTTCATATTTGAACATGATAGACATGTTAGTTATAATACATGTTGCAGAAACAAACAAAAAAGCATCTGGCTGAATTCACATAACAGTCACTGTAACAGGGAAAAAAACTCTTCATGTTGATCATAGCTAATCTATGGCAACACAGACCTTGTTTATGCTACACAATCTGAATTGGAGATATGTAATGAGATAAGAGTGTGCTACATATTTTTTTACACAAAATCCTTCTGCTAACACCTCATGCGGTATAGCAATGTAACATATCAATTAATGTGGCTGATTTACTAGGGAAGGAAAGGTTTGTGTTTCTAATGCAGAATAACAATAATAAAATGTTTGTAATCCCTGTGTCATGTAATGTGGATGAACATCAGCATCTCGTTATGTTAAGATCGAGTCCAGTCTTACTGTTTAGTTTCCGTGTTTCTGTCAGCTTTAATGGAACGTTTCTGTCAGTTCACAGTGGCAGTACAGAACATGGCCAAGATCAACACACAACACATTGAAAGATGTTGAACCACTACTTGAATGTGAAGCAATCTGTACTAAGATCATCTACTTGTGATACTGGTAACAGCAAAGTTTCCAGTGGAAATAATCATCAGCACTGTTGAAAAGACAACAGCATGTTACTACTCAACTCGTTTCATCCAGAGAAAAACTGTCTTTAAGCAGTGCTGGTTTATTCAAACATTCATGTTGTGTACAATTGTAAACAAAGTAAAAAGCAACATAAAAAAATCAAATGACAAAAAGCAGAGAATAAGTCTCTGATGATTACTGTTACAGATAATTTTACTTTTCTGCTGTGCATGACACAAAACTACACAAATGTCCCTATCACACATCACCAACAGTTCACTGACCATGAAACATGTTCTAACTGATGTCGACTTGTGGGAAAAGAAGCTTCTTCCAACATTTTCTGAGGTAAAAACCAAACACAAGCTGTTGCTTCCTCTATCCATCCAGTAACTTCAGTATGCTTTCCCTCTCCTTCAGTGCTTTCCAGGCCTGGTCCTTCTCCTTCTTGGTTGGAGTGCGTTTCTTCTGTCTGGCTGCCATAATTCGTCGAAATGCCTCCATTACCTCATTGTCAGCCACCCTGACTCTCTGCCTTAGCTCCTGCTTACGCATCTCCTCCTTTGCCAACCTGCAAGGCAAAAGCAAATCGGACGTATATGTCAACAGCTGATTAGGGATAATACTTTGTGGTAAGTGCATCTACTGTTGGCCTCACCGGAGCAGCTCCTGTTTGCGGGCTCTGTTGTGAGCACTCAGGGCTTTCAGCTCAGCTTGTCTCTTCTGCAGTTCTGCTAGGACCTCGTCCTCAGAGTCTCCTCCTGGTCCAGGCCGCTCCTCCGAGTCCAGCAGTCCCTGGGCTACCAGCTCCTCTTTGATCCGCGCCTCTAGGGAACGTGTATGAGGAACACTGGAACAGAAATAAAGAAGATATAATGACACATAGATTACAAAAAAAACCTCAGAGGACTGTTGATGGCTGAACACAGTCACAATCAACATAGTTTAATCTGTGAGGTGTATGTTAAAATCACAACCATCGTGTACCAGATGTATTCAAGGTAAAAGATCTAAATTTACAACATTATCAAATACACTTCTACCTTGCAAAATTTAACCCATCAAAACATTCTACCAAAACACGGTGTTTATTAAGCCACATCAAATCTGACGTCTGCGTGAAAATGAACAAAGTCAGCGAAAAGAGAGAAGTGATGCTGATACAAATACCTAAAAGCTTTTCCTTGGCTTCGTGGAGACGTCCCAGCAGCATCGTTAGCATCCTTCCCTGAAATGTCTGGTATAGGAGAATCCTCCATTGGGGATATAATGTTCTCCTGGAAAAAAAAAAAAAGAAGCAAAAAACAAATAACCCCATTTAATCGAGTGTTTTCTCTCTCATCTGTCATTTATATTTGCAAAAGCCACAATGATTTATTATTATTGTCCATGCTGAATCTACAACACACTGACCTCTACAAGGGCCTGCAGCAGACGCTGTGTGAGAGGACCAAAGGGACAGGTGTCCTCTTGTGATTCATGCTGGGATTCTGATTTTTTCAACAGCGAGTCTACATCTACAGAAGGTGAACATGAAGATAAGGTCAAGTTGGATACATGCTTGTGCAGTACCTACAGTGCTGCAATGGTAAGACTGAAGGCAAACCCCAGTCCTCCCTCACCTTTTGCATCCAGTTCAGACAAAGGCCCTCCCATGAGGCTCTTCTTCTTGTCATTTGCTCGTGCTCCCTCTCTCTGCTCCTCCAGCAGATCTTCCTGAGCCCACCGCTGAGAGTAGTGTTTCCCCAGGGCTGGGATCTACAGATAACACAGACAGCACCAGAGCTGAGCACACATTTAACGCAATAAACCACATAGAATTTTGATTATGCTCCGACTGAAGGTGTGTATAAGATAATAAGTGCAAAGGCTTTTACCGACATACTTTGAAATACTCAGCTTCATCCTCTGGGGGTTTCAGAAGCTCTTCTAGCAATCTTATCTCTTCATTTGTGATATCAGCACAATATGGCTCGACTGACGCCCAGAATCTGAAAATATAAATAACACAAGCGAAACAATTAAATCGCAAAAACACCTCACCAGAAAGAAACTTGTTTTTCTGCTTCTAGCTCGGAACGACGACAACGTCTTCCAAAAACCATCAATCATCATTAGACTTGATGAGCAAAGTAATAATACGGGAAATGCAAATACAAATAAAACTCTACAGAGATCTTATAGAGGACAGTTGTTGCTGACCTGTTGGGAGCATCATTTTTAGGAGTGCGGGGAATGTCTTGTGGATCGTCTGTAAATTCATACTCTTGGACTTTAGGCTGCAAGTTTTTGGATTTGGGTCTGCCGGGACCAGGACCTGGCCCATGACCACCTTTGCCGTCCAATTTCTGTTTCTTTGGCTTGTGGCGAGTTGTGGCAGCAGGGTCTGGGTCTTTTCCCATCTTCAGGAATCGCTTGTCTCCTTTCTTGTCCTGCCAGTCTGTAAGGATCTAAGATACAGAGTTTACAGTCACCAACAGCATCAGATAAAGAGTGAATAAAAACTATAAAGTAGCATTTTGAAATACAGACAACAACCACATTGAAATGAAACCTGATAGCACTGGAGAACCACATAAACAAATGAAGTGCACTGGTTTGTTGCAGTCCTTCCCCCACCTGTCTCTGCTCCTCCAGGGCTCTGAGGCGGCGGCTGGCCGAGGACAGCAGCGTCTCCAGCTCCAGCTGCAGAGTGTCCAGCTCCTCGATACCGATACCATCGTCCTCTGAGCGGCCCAGCACAGCAGTGTAGCGGGGACACACCTTGAGATGCTCGACGGGCTTGAAATCGTAATATTTGAGTGGAGGGCAGTCCTTCAACTCACTCATGATGCTGTGAGGCAAAGACCTGAATAAACTGATGCGGAGAGGAATGGACAATGTGGAGGATAATAATGGATGATGAGTCACAGTGGCGTGATATTAACTTAACTTACTGGTCCCTTCTCTTTATCTCATCCTGTGTTTCTCTCTGTCACATACACACATAACACACACAGTTAGCACGTACACGCAGGTCAGCCTCGCAGAAAACCGCTGGCTGGGCCCAAACTGCCCACATCACTGTTACCGCTCTGTAACTCTTACCGGTCGCTATAACTTCACAATTTCGCACATCGACGGTTTATATGAAGAACAGATATACGGTACCAACCTAAAGCTGCGATATACACCTTTAAATGTTTAAGAGAGACTATATTTACCGTCAGTGAATGGCGTCCATGATGGAAGAAACCATTATCTTCACAGGGGTGTGTGGGAAAAACATTCAAATAAAACAAGGGCTTAGCATAGATAACATGACAGTTTTAATTTAAAAAAAAGAAAACAATATAACATAAAAAACAAAACAGCATTTTAAACAGTACTGTCTATCAAAACATTGTGAATAGATTAACCTGATATTAGAATGGTATAATCGGCACAAACCATATTGTGTCAGTGGACATACAAATAAATAGACTATCGCTAAGCACGTAATTCAGCAGTCAAATTGAATAATGTTTATTTTTGAAGCGTTGTGTCATTTTATTTTTATAAAAAACCACGCATAAACCAGCGGTCGCTGAGCAACACGTATCCTGTTCACAGAGCAGAATAGACGCAACGTAGGGTGTGCTCGTTTTATGTGAAACGTACTCCACAATGGGCGGAGTGATACACTCACACAGCAGCACGTCTGGTGAGTGAAGAAACCCGCTTCCTCAAATGAAGTAGCTAAATGAAGGACGAGCGCACCCTGTCTGTAGCCGACGATGTAGGATTTACGGAAGAGGAGTCCCAGGCGTGGCAGAGGAACTTCCGTCTTTTACAGCTCAAAAATGGTGAGTCTCCTGTAATAAATGTGTCTTTCTTTTAATTATTTAGCCATTTACCAGATTTAACTATATCTACATTGAAGGCGAAGTTAGCTAGCTAGCTCCGTGTTTCTCATAGACGGGGTTTCTTGTTGGCTGCACTGAAATGAGAGGACGGGCATCCTTGATACGGTTTGCAATAACTGGAGTGATTTAGCTGAGCTGTCTTTTCCCCTTTGCCACTTTTCTCACTGTTATTATGACTCGTAGCTCTTTCAAAACCCTGTCACTAGACAGTGGGAAAGTTGTGAATCCTTGATGCAGATGTAACTGATGTAGATGGATGATTTGGGTGACGTTTAGCTGCAATCTCGGTTACCAGATAACATCTTAAACATGACGTTAAAGCAAGCAGCAGCCATTCATGGTGTAAGAAAGACCCTCATCTATACACAAATAACTTGCATCAGCTTAATAATGATCAGCATAATGATTTTATTTCTGACTGTTAATTGTTATATCTTCCAAATATAAATGGGCCACCTGAAAATGGGTCATTACTGAACAGCATCCCTGCACACAGCTTCTTTTTTTTTTGCTTCCTTATCAGTTCAAACCAAACTTAATAGACTGACCCTACTGGTTGAGTCAGCCTCACTAGACAGGGAGGTTAATTTGCACAAACTCAAATCTAAATAACAAAAAGGATCATTTGAAAAGATCTTCTCTGCAGGGTGACCCCCCCCAGTCACTGATCTTATTCAACTTCTCCTCAGACAGCGACTCTGCGCCCCTACTTAAATGCTGTTAGGGCCACCTTGCAGGCTGCCCTATGCTTGGAGAACTTCTCCTCTCAGGTGGTGGAGCGTCACAACAAGCCAGAGGTGGAGGTCAGGTATGTTTAAACGCATGTATTTGGGGTTAGCAGTATTTGTCCCCTTACGTTGCTTTCTACTGTTTCTTGTGCCTTTAAGCTGTTTGCTGATTATCTGCTGTCACACAAGCAGAGACATGTACATGGAAGAAAAAAAATGCACTAGCGTGGCTGGGGGGGGCTTGCTGCAACCTGTTGCAACCTACAGAGCAAGCTACTTTTACTGATGTATTTTGCTGTGGTTACAGGAGCAGTAAGGAGCTGCTGCTTCAGCCAGTGGTGATCAGCCGTAATGACAAGGAGAAGGTTCTCATCGAAGGATCCATAAACTCTGTCAGAGTCAGCATTGCTGTTAAACAGGTGATTAAAACCAGCATGATTTTGAGTTTATTTAATAAAAAAAACTAATCACATTTCCTCATAACTCTCATAACTCCTTCTGTTATGACTGACTGTAGGCCGATGAGATTGAGAAGATCCTTTGCCACAAGTTTATGCGTTTCATGATGATGAGAGCTGAGAACTTCTTCATTCTGAGGAGGAAACCAGTAGAGGTAAAAGAGTTGTAGGAGGTGTAATCTGGGTTGTATATAACAGGGTTAAGAAGAGATTCACAAAAGAGGAATTAATATAAAGTAAATGTATGATGCAAAGAATAAAAATGAGGAACAGTGTAAACTTTTTAAAATGGGCTCTTGCACGGATGCAAATTTGTCGGAGACAGATTTGCAATAAAAACACAAAATAACAAGGGTCAATAAAAGTAGAACAGGTATTCCAAAGGATAAAATAATGTAAGTGATTTTTACTCCAGTGACATCTTGTCCATTTGTCTGTTTCTTGTTTCATTACGATTAAGGGATATGATATTAGCTTCTTGATTACCAACTTCCACACGGAGCAGATGTACAAACACAAGCTGGTGGACTTCGTTATCCACTTCATGGAGGAAATCGACAAGGAGATAAGCGAGATGAAACTGTCCGTTAACGCCAGGGCCCGTATCGTTGCCGAAGAATTCCTCAAGAATGTAAGAAATGAGTTTTCTGGACACGAGTCTGAAATGCATCACAGCTGTTTAAATGTTCTTTATTGTAAAACAACAATAAGTTAACATTGAAAATGACTTGTTTCTGTCTTCCATATAGTTCTGAGGATAACCGTGGTCCCACACAAGCTGGATGATGGTCAAAGGGCCAATCAGCACAAGATTGGAGAACTAAAGGACTAAGCAGCCAATCAGTGAGGAGATCAGAGGAACGTGCCCAATCTGGCAATAACACCCACTGCACACATCTTGAGTATTTCCCCGTACTCATGAGTATCAATGACTGTATATAATGAAATATTTACCAATTTCATTTTCAGCCACTTAGAACAAATCCCCAATCAAAGGCGGGTCCTTAAAGTATTAATCAAGTTGATAGCCATGAATACAGGGATTTTAAGGATGTGTCGATGAAAATGAAATGGCCAGGTTTTTGTATTTTGTGTATGTGAGTCAGTATGTTCTGTCAATTATGTTTCAAATTTGTCTCCAAATTTCTTTGTTCAAAAAAAAAAATAAAAAAAAATTCTTTGTTCAGGAAACCTGTGTTTGACAAAAGCAGTCTCTGTGGTGTTTAATCACCTGGAGCAAAAATCAGTCTGTAAAGACCCTTCCAAACCCATGTATGAAAATATTGAAAGACAATAAAACTCTGTTGTTTATACCTTTTGTTCTGTGTATTTAATGTCAGTCATTCTG
>JAUBNQ010000023.1:6271043-6315672 GCA_032353495.1 Ctenopoma kingsleyae
GGTAATTACAACATTCTTTACATCTTTCATCCAGTTGACCCACTGGACCTAGCATACAGGCAAAAAAATAAATGGATCTGATAGTCCTTATGTATAATCATCATATAAAATTAAAAGTATGTTTAAGCATTATTTGGTTACTTCTCTTTCCTCATCTTCATTGTCATCCTCAAAGTTACTAATCCCTGCATCATCAAGCCTGTAGTCATAAACCAGGCCCTCCCCTGGAAAACATAAATTAATCTGAAAGACAAATAGATGGACATTAATTAAAATATCCCTCCTTCCAGAAATAATCCGGCTATCTGTACAAATTGTATTTGAAATAACTGGGCATGCTAAAGCAGAAATATTGATCTGACCTTCTCCTCTGTCATCTTGTTTTTGAGCCAGGCACTGAAGCGCTGGCAGCTAGCTGCATCTCCTGTGGCTCCTACACTCCACACCAGAGAGAAAAAAAACCAGGGCTCAATCAGCTCCTGCAGACGGTCCAGTTTCTTCTGAGGGGGTGGCCTTTCATCCTAAAAGCAAAATAAGGATTGGATCAACACAACATTATGTAGCATATATAAGAAAACACAGTAGTCAATATACTGTATTCTTTGAGTGATGGTTACTGGACACACACCTCTTTAGTGTCGAATGGACTGAAGAAGCAGTCCATAAGTTTAAGAAGACTACAAGCCAGATTACTGTCAAGGGATGTGATGACCTCCTTCACTGATGTGCGGATAAATGTGATGCAGGCCTGTGTAAAAGCACAGAAAAATAAAAGAAGAAAGACGAAGTGTTCATACTATCATGATCTATACTAATGAAAAAGCCTTTTGATTCTGGTGTCTCAGTTACATCTTCCCTCTCACCTGCAGGAATCTGGTGAACAGAGAGCTGAGCTTCTCTGTGTATGGTTTCAAGGGTTCAGGGACCTGTTTTAGCCAGCACTCTGTAAAAGGGCTGAGACCCAGAACGCTGGGCTCCAGATATACCATACCACAACGAGACACTGTGGCTGGAGATGCTACAGCCAAGTCCTGGACCTCAAACATGATGGTCATCACCTGCAGGTGGAAGACACGAAATGTCTGGATGCACATGACACAGGACACACACACACAGGGACAAAAATCAAGACTATAAATACTTAACCTTACATCAGTGAGCTTGATGATTTCCCCTGAGCTAAGGCACAGTTTTTTGTTGTCATCTAGCACAGTGTTCATGTTCTCAATCCACACAGCATCCACAGGCCCATCAAACATGTACCACTTTTTCTCTTTGTCCATGGAGGCTGCACCTCCACGGATAAGAGAGGAGAGAATACCATCTGTCCTACAGGTGTGGATTAAAAGGCAAAGCTTGCATTCGTGTATTATATACATTTTTGTTTGTTTTGCACTTTGTGTATAACAAACATCACTTACCACTCATGTGTGAGCAAGTCATACTCCCCATAGAGCTGTCCCATAGTGATAGACTTTGGGTTGAGGACATATATCTGAACTGGTTCATACACACCACCACTCACAGAGGGCTGGTCTTTTAGGGTTGTTATTGCTGCACCTAGTATTTCATAACACTAACAAATGCAAGAGTAATACATACATTACATAATTGACTCTACACTGCAAGACACAGATCAGCAACTTTCTGCAAAGAACTATACATAACACTACAGTGATATGTTAAAGACTCACCTTGGTTTTCCCTGATCCAGAAGGCCCCACCAACATCAGGCCATGTCTCACCACAGTAGTCTCATACAGCTGAATACACTTATTTATATACCCTGTAATCACCACAGTGGTGTTATTTACTTATTCTAAAACAACAGCTAACATAACATATGTGAAAAATACTAGAAACACTAACCATCCACATCTTTCAGGTTTTTATTTTTGCAAACATCACGCATGGACTCTTCCAGTATACCATAGTTGATTGGCTCCTGTTTTGTCTTAGGGAAAAGATCAGACACAATACCGTGGAAGAGCTTCAAGTCGTCCTGTAAAAACTTTGGTACATTGACGTCTTGAATAGCTCGCAGACAGATCAGCTCCTGGGAGATAGTGAGATAGCAGAACAATAAGATTTGAATTAGAGAATTTACAACTTAATCTAACGTTATTTCCATCATAAACAAAAGCAGCATTTCTAACCTCATTCATGTTAGGATTTTCTCTTTTCAGGTTTCCTGCTGCTGAAATTACAGTCTTCACAGCTCTCATTCCAAAATCGTAATGATCCTTTAAGTAAATAAGAAGAAATGTCAGCACATCTTTATATATGTGATTTAACTTCCTGTACATTATTTTAACCATGTGTTGTATGACAATGTTTTAGCTTAAGCTTAATAAAACAATTGTTTGTTGCAATTATCGCATACTGTACACCCACAGCTGGAAAGATACAGCATTTTTCTGTTAATCAGAAATGTATGTGATAATTAAATTAAATATTTCTGATTCCCTCTGGATCCATACCTTACCTGAGAGCTAAGCTGTTCAGAAGAGAGCTTGAATGTGGTGGTGATCTTCTTGGAGAGGACACTGGCATCACTGAAGCCAAATGAATACAAGGAAATCTCAGCTATCATAGCATAGTCGGGGACCATCATGGCCACAGGACGAAACAGAGCCTGTTGACGATTTAATCAAATTTGTTTAAATCCCTCTTTTTCCCCCAGTGCCATACAGTTATTTAATACTCAACTATTACTGCAGACCTTGAGATTGTCAGGCAGTTCTGTACGGCCAGCATAACCAGGATTCATAGTGATGAATACAGCACAAGAAGGGACAAGAGGAATCTCTGACCCCTCAAACACAAACCTTTCCACCTAAAAACACAACATGCACACAGTCATTTAAAGAAAGTGTGTAGTTTGGCTACACATGATTTAAATTGATGAGTAGTGCAACTTTTAAAATGGACAAAATCTCACCCTTTGCTGTTGTGCCTTTTGTATAGTGGTGATCTGTTGAGCAACCACAGACAGCACCTCCACATCAATGCGATTAAACTCATCAAAGCATGCCCAGGCACCAGAGCTGCAGGATGGAAGACACACAAGAAATCCCACAAGAAGGAGATTCACTGTAGGTTTGTGATATTTAAAATCAACACTGTGAATCCATTACTCATAAAGGTAACTGCCTCTTACCTGGCCAGTCCTTTGAGGAACTTGCCCATAGCAATGAAGTCCAGCTGATCAGAACAGTTGAAAACCACAGTCTGGATGGCCAGAGCCTTTCCCAGGTCTTTAGTTGTTTCTGTCTTACCTGTCCCTGCTGGACCTGCAGGGGCTCCTCCAAATTTCAAGTGTAGAGCTCCCGTCAGGGTCAAGTAGCATCTGAAAGAAGCAGAAAGTGGTGTATTTCAATTTTTTTTCCAAAAATATTTGCATAGTATTCAGGCAATGACAGAGTTGACAATTACCTGTCAGTGAGCGGGGTGATGACCAGGCGTCCAGAGTTACCAAGGTACTCATATCCATACAAGAATTCTGCATTCACTGCACGGATGTACAAGTCATCCTTTGCCCAGTAATATCTACAAACAGGATCAGATCAGTCATTCTGCACCAAAAGTATTTCAAAATTATACTATGCAGTGGACACCAGAGAAATTACAGATCAAAACAAACCTAAGCTGACTGATCCACTCAAAGTCATTGACACTTGAGACCTCCTGCTCCACCAGTTTAGCAGCAACATCCTTAGCATGGACTTCTATGACGATGAGGGCTGAAAGCACAGCTCGTTGCATCTTAGAGAGACCTCCTCTCACCAACTGCACTAAATCACCTAGCTGCACAAACAAAAAGCCAAATGTTATCAATGTGCAGATATTCTGTAACATGCACTATATACAGTGTGGCAGCAATGAAAATGATATGTGTTCAGTCTAGTTTTAATATTTTCAGTACAATAACAATTCCACACCTGTGTCTGTAACTGGGGGTAAAGGCAGCCTGTTAAGTCTCCGCGCTCCAAAGCCTCAGACACCTCAGTAGTCCAGAAGACTTGACACCCAGCTATCACCACTTGACCAGGCCATGATAGCACCCACTGTACACGTGGTTCCTGAGGGTTCACGAGGTCACAAAAACTCAGCAACTCAAAAGGTATTAGACTGAGTAAGTAAAAACAACCTCTAGAATAGTAGAATACACATAATAATCACCAAAGTCAAAGTCAAGATGTCAGACCTTGGGGTAGACTTTGAGTGAGCGGTCAATGTTATCCCTCAGTGTGGACTTCATAGACTTCTCCACATCCCTCAGCCAGTCCTCTACATTCCCAGTAGGCCACACTGGCACAAACAGCCTCACCTCCTCCCCCTCTCCAGAGTACATATGTGTGATCTGCAGATCTGACTGGAATTGAAGCTGAAAACCAATAAATGTATCTGTCATGTGGCATGTATGCTATGTTTCCAGTAATACAGTATATGAACAGAGTAATTAAAAACAACCAGCCAACACTAACCCGTGCAATGTTCTCAAAGCATTTGCGCAAGTGTGGCTGAACAGCAGTGGGATCTTTGGTCTGGGATAGAATCTCCAATAACTCATCATCTGACAGGAAGTAAAACCTACAAACAAATATCCACTGTATAGTACAGTACATCATACTGTGTGTTTCAAGACATTTCTTTGTTGTTTTTTTTCTCTCTGTATTGTAGCAGTCAATTTTATTTTTTTTTACCATGTGAAGCTGAGAACTTTCCGGACACTGTTAAAATTACCTGGGGAAGGAGCCTCGTTTCGTCTCCAAGTACTCACTGAGACCCTTCTGCACCTGTTCCAAAAGTATGTTGCACTCTTTCAGTTTGTCTAGCAGACGAGCATCTGGGCACAGGTCAATCACCTTGAAGTAAACAGAAACAAACATGAAGAGTTTACAACAAACACATATGTATCATTGTAATCTGCTTTTAAGCTCCTTAATATGAAGTATTGTGGATGTGCAGACCTTCCGATTATTAAAGGCACTTTTCATGACTCTCTTCCATGTTTGCTCCATTTGCTGGTATCTTTTTCCTTCCACGGGCAGCTGCTGGTTGATATCATCAGAGCTGAAGATGGGCTCAAGGTACAGCCAGGAGCGCTGGCATGTCAACCATTCCTCTAGCACATCCTGCAGACACCAGAAGAGGGCATCAGCAAAACATACAACAATGGATGACAATCACATAAGGAACAAGCTCTTGTGTGTGTGCACATGTGTGTTTGTGTGTGTGTACTTGAGTCATTCTGAGCTTGCTCTCCCAGGTGTTGATTTGGGCCTCAAAGGCTTTCTTGAAAGGAGAGAAGGACATGCTCTGTGTCATGACAATGTGGTCATCCAACAACTGGGAAGCTTCATCTGGGCTCTTCAAAATGTAGGTGCCTGTCTCTTTGTAGGGTAGCACATCAAACATTACTGTCAGCCACTCATTTTCCATCTTTTCCAGGGCCTGGATGACATGTGAAAAAAGTCAGCAGTTTTAATAATGATAGTCAGACACTGACACTGTACAGAAAAGCGGAGTTGCATTGAACTAAGTCACTCAGCTTTTTCACCATAATTGCAGGTGTAGAGACCTTATAAGTGCTGCTATTGTGAAAATACATTTTAACTATTTGCATTTTGTTGATTGCAGAAAAAAGGATTGAGTGGTCAAAATCCTACACAAACCTCCACACAACACAACCACGAATTACAAAACATAACAAACCAGCTGACTCTGGTTCACAAATACCTGTTCAATTGTGTACTCTTTCCCTGCCACCTCAGCCACTTGAGCAATGACATCCACATGGTTCTGTAGTCCAAGCTCCAGGCAGCGGGAAAATGTCAAGTTGGCTTTGGGCTTGACTTTTATCTGAATACGTTCAGAAAGCATCTCCCAGTGGTGGTTCCTCATCCCTGGGTTCCTCAGACCCTGAATCAGAGGGATGTAGGGACGGAAGTCCTCAATCTTGTTGCGGATTATAGTTGCCACCATCTGGCAGTCTAGGGTAGTGTCAGACAAAGACATTGAACAGGTCATATGCATTAACAAAAACACTTCACTGTGTAGTGTTTCATTGGTGATAGATGTGTGGCCTACCAGGAATGTCTTTGAAGTTTTTAATACATTTGTGCATGGTCTTGTGGGCATCTGTGACATTGCGCTCAAGTTGCTCAGCATCAATGGAAGATAGTGGGTCATTGAGCCAGCTCTCGTGCCAGCGAAGCCAATCAGAGGTGGCGGTCCACAGATCTTTAAAAGGCTGAAAGTCCTTTACAAGCTTTTGCAGACGATCATACTGTAATATACATTTACAGGTCATTATCAGGAAAAGTATGATAAATGTACACTTGCACTTATTTTAAACATTTTTATGGCAAAAAAATTTCCTTTTGCTTCATGCAGTCTCTTTCACTTACATTCGTGACTGGAATACCAAATAGACGTTCTCTATTGTTGTAGGTTTGGGCCATGGTCTGGCACTCCTTAAGTTGCTTGCTTGTACGCCTCACGTCATTAGCCATCTCATGGCCATGATGAATATCTGCGTTGCCAGCAAACCCAGCAACTAGCATCTATAAAAAAAAAACACATCAACTTACTTTGCTGAATGTGACAAATCTAAATTCTGTTGTTAAAATACAACAGAACCAAGCTCTGTCTAGAGTTTCTGTTTTGCAGGTTTATGACACAAGGTGCAAAAAAAGACAGCCTAATTGTTAGAATGTGCAAATCACAATGGGAGTTTCTCATACTCATCCAAAAAAAGCTGGGAGTGATGCTGTGAGGAATATTTCCAAATTTATGTGGTAAATGATCCCACTTATCTCGTGGCTGTTGAGCAAAAAAATAACTAGCTTTCTCAGCTGACCTGTAGAGAGTCTAGATGCTCCTCAAAGCTGTTCTGATCAGCTAGCTGGATCTTGTAAAAATGCTCCTCATCCTCCACATGTTGAATGGCTACTGCTTCCATCTGGCTAATTATTCTTTGAGGCCATCCGATAGCTTTCCACCTGCACAGATAAATAACCAATCAGCATCCTCAGTTTTATCTATTCACTCTACCTACTATGGAACCACCAAATCAATCTTCCTCAAATTTCAGATTCTTTTTCCAAGAACTGACATAATGATTATGTACTTACTTTCTGTTAACATCCTCATCTGAAAGACAGTAGTAAAATTCTTCTAGTAGCTCATAGTCTGACAAGGTCTTGCCAATATGTTCCTGTTGTGGTCAGATTGAAAAAACAATGTTATTGTTAAAGTAACCTTTCAAATCATGGGCATAACAACATATTTGCTTCATTCCTGCACCTTGTAACTCTTGAGCTGATCAGGGATTTGTTTCATCCAGTCTCTCTTTTCAGTCAGCTCCTCAATGCTGTTGGGCTTCTCATGTAGCTTTCTGCTCATGATGTTAAATTCTTCACAGGCCTACACTCACACGATAACAACATTCACATTCACAATCTCAACTTAAAAGGCAGAAAATGTTTTTTTAAGATGGAGTGAATCTATGTACTTACATAAGTATCAAAGCAGTTCAATGGGTTTTAGCGAGAAAACAGAATTTCATTCTATACTTTTACTTTTACAAAACTATTTTCTGGCCTCTAAAAAAATTACTTACATCATCAACCTGCTTGCGCAGCTTTTGAGCAAGGCGGCCCAGCATTGAATTGGCTAAAGTCTTTCTTTTGTTAGAGAGAGACTGGCGTACAGCCTCAACACGAACAATAAATGGACCAATCACAATGGAGGATGGCAAGGACTGTTCAATCCTTTCTTTTTCTTGAAGTTGTTGTTGCACCTCTTGCTTCACTTCTAGGGAAGTCTGCTCTGCATGTGTATAAGTACTGGGTGCAAGCATAGAGGTGTAAAGGAAAGAAGTATTTGTTCAGAAAGCACCATAAATCTGACCGAAACACATCTTTACACTTTACATAGAGTTGTGACAACTGAATAATAATAACACAAACTTACCTGAGAAGCGTTTCTATGTCCAAGTTGTGTAGCTCTAAGTATTTCTCATATTGAGCAGCATAAGCCCTGAGAGGTATGGCTGCTTGAATGAGAGCATGGTGGACCTTCTTTCTCAGCTCAGTTACTTCTGGTTCCCACAGATTCACTGACTCGAGCAATGGATCTTCACCAATAAACATCTTCTGCAACACAGACTGCCATGGACAATAAAGGAATAGTTAAACCCTCAGAGCATCACAATGGAAATAAGCTTTAAGCTTAATTATGTTTTTATCCTTGTCAATTTAACTGTATGGCAGGACTGGAAAAATGACATTGTTATTTACTTTTATTGTTGTCAAATAAATGTGAATCTACATCTATCTATTATTATATTGTACACTATGTATTATTAACATAGTATTAGTGAAAAAGCCTACCATTATTAAATGCCTTGCATTTGTATTTAATTTAATGCCGTGTGATTCAGGTGATTTTATTTTACCTTATCAAGTTGTTGCACATTGTAGGTGGCCAGAATGCTTTTATCAAACAAGTTAACAATAGATGTCTCAAAATTCTCAGGTGGAGTGCTGTAATGAACCCCAGTGTAGTCCAAAACCAAGTCCACCAGAAAAAGAGGATTCTTCTTTGGTCTACATATTGACAATAATATTAACACAATAGTGAGTGTTTTGGACAGCTATAGGTTATGTCACACTAATTAACTAACACTTAGAGTATAAGACATAACAACAAGAAAATACAAATGGATATAATCACAAATGTGTCTGAAGATGTTTATATCCATGTATCTTACTTGTAGGGGCTAGTGATAAGGTTGTTCTCCCAGACCATGTCCTCAGAACACATCAGAACACTGTTGCACACATCCAACAAAACGCAAGTCAGGCTGGTCAGTGAATCCTGCACGAGGTACCGCAGCGAGTCCTGCATAATGAAGCGTACCACAGCCATCACTCTGTACAGCTTGGAAATCTTGTACATTTCCCAATGAGACTCGTTCACATTGTATGAGCCAGGGCCTAAACTCCCCAGGTTGGAACGGATGCTGTTGCTCAGCGTGACCCTCCATGTTTCCCGCAGAAACAAGCTTATCTGAAGAGGGAGAAAAATATTTGAAGCATTTTTATTCATGTGAAGGCCAGGTATGTTTAATGACTCCATGGATTGTTTCTCCAGTAATTTTCAGTTAATATTAGTCACAAAATGTATCCATTGTTCAACTGAAATAATGGGATTTGTAAAAGCATCTATCATATAATAAATAAAAAGGCTATTAATATGGTTTTAAATGTGTTTGGAGACAATCTGATCATAAATATGCTAAGCTAAGATACAGTATATTTCAGAAAAGTCGGATTTCTACATTTTATTAAAAGAAATAATCTTTTGACAGATCTACCTTGATGCTACAATACCTGAGTATGTATCTGAGACTGAATAACTTCAAACTCCTCCAGTCGCACTGGTTTGATTGAGGTGAGGTTGAACAGTCTCATGTTTGCAACTTTGCTGCACTCAGACCAAATCTCAGATAATACACAGATCACCTCTGGCTTTGACAGCAGTGAGCAGCAGAAAAATGCAGCTTGCTTCTTCTTATAGGCAAACGGAGGAACTGGAACACACCCTGTAGGTAAAACAGTCCAGTATTTAGATTAAGGAGAATGACTTGAGAATTTTTGGAGGTAATACGTGTTCTTTAACCTGACTTTAATCACTCAAACATGTAGACAAGCCCAAATGACTCACCTTTTTGTGGTACATACTCAGGGTCTTTCTTTGGCAGGGTAATATGTGAAAACTCTGCTGAGTGGCTCATGACTACTTTGTCAAAGCTCACACGGTTCATAGTACGGTAATATTCCAGTTCAACCTCCTTCTCCAGGTCACCTATACACTTCTCCAAACTGCAAACATAATATGTTAGTTAACATTATTTTCATTGAGATCTACTATAAATCAGTTTATACCAAGTAAAAAGAAAGTTACAACATTAATATGACACTGGCATTACTAACATTTTCAACCTGAGCCCAGGTGCAGAAAGGGCATATTTTTTCATACGCTGGAGACTGTGGGTATCAAGAGACGGTGTTCCACTCCAGATGGGCATGCAGTCCACAGACAAATGGTAGAGGAGCAGAGCCTCTGTGTTCTTCCTCCAGTTCAAGGCAAACTGAATTCGTTCCACAAAGACACGTGGGTCCTCAGCAAAGAACAACAATCTGATCCTGGGTACCCAGTATTTAGTACCTGGTACCAATGTGTTGGCCCCTATGCAGCATTGAGAGATAGAAAACACACATACAGTACATTGTCAACATGACAAACAGAGGGCGACAGAGACAAGCAGATATTACGGGACAATACTGTAGTGCTACTATAGTGTAACAACATAAAAACCAACCAGGAGATTTGCTCTTTTTACGTTCTTCATTAAGAACAGGCATTTGTTCATCTTTGCTGTTTTGGTGAACCTTCTCTACCAGATACTGGCATTTCACTTTACTATAGTCAAGAACTCCAACTAAATGCCAGCTGTATTCCATGCAGAATTTATTTGTGTCCTCTTCAAAAGAGAGAAAAGAGAGTAACCATCAGAAAACAGAGAATTATGTCTTTCTCCAGTTATATAAAACATTTCTGTGGAGATTTTACCATAAGGAATTTTGTCACCTGTAGGCAGCAAAGCTTTTGCAGGAATAGGTTTCTGATCAGGTGATCCTTCAGCATTGCCTAAGGCAAGCCAGTCTTCTGGAGCCCGACAGTCATACTCCTCATTGTCAAATGTCTAAGTGAGAAGCACAGAAAGCCTAAGTTTGGAATGAACAGCAGAATGTGGAACATAATGGTAATCAGCAATCAAAGACTGCAGGAGACTCACCTCCAGTGGGAGATAAGGGGACACAGGGCTGTGTGGTGCATTCACATGGTCATCACTACTGCTTGGACGCCTTGGCATTATAATATTGGAGTCTATCTCTTTTTCTTCCAGGAGCTGTTCAAAATCTAACTGTAGGTATTCCCTGCGACATCTACAGGAAAACAAAATATAACAGCATAAATAAGTCATAACAACAAGCAGTCAAAAAAAGCCAATTTATGGACTCAACTAAACCACCTAATGGACGTTAAGAGAAATTCACTAAATATGTATATGCTAATAGCTCAGAGTCTAACTCACTCGCATGTGACCAGTGAGTCTGATCCTGCAGTGTGTCAAATATGCTCCCTACAAAGCATGTAATAACCTAACTGTTTCAAAGATGAAATATTCTCTTTTGTCAAACATGGTGCACATAAACAGCAAACATACCTCTCTATCTGTAATTTGCGAGGTATCTGGCCAGGCATGGTTTGATAAGGTATCTGGACCTTAGGTGTATCTCCAGCTTGGCAGAAGTAAGAATTCTGTGATAGCTTTGTGGTAGGTCCACGATTTTCAAAAACCCTGTGCTGCTCCAATGAAGTCTTGAAATTAGTAACTAAAGAAAATAGTGCAGAATGGCAATGATTCACACAACATATACTGTATATTTCAGAGAAGCACATTATTCTAAATTTATTAGTACCAGTACAACAGCTGGAATACTCAATATAACCATTTTAAAATGCCTGCCCACCAGAAAGTGCCATGTAATACAGTATCTCACCTTTTGATGCGTTGTATTCACTGAACTCAAGGTTGGATTGGCCCTGCTGGATTTCAGGCTGCACTGCAAGAGACTAATTAATAACCAGTTATTCTTGGTTTAGGTCAGAGCCCCCACTGTTTTTTGCATGGTCATGAGTCAAATGCATAGGCTTATGTGTTTTTTCTTTACCTGGTACTTGAATGTAGTGATGATGTCTGAGTACATGCCCTTCTGTTCTTTTATGTAACATTTTCTGATTGGAGGGAGTCTGTGACTCTGAATTGGAGGTTTGGGCTCTGGAGGTTTGCTGGGAGGATGTGGCACCAGCACCCCGAAACTAGGCACATATTTACCCTCCATCTTCTAACAAAAACAACACATGTGTAGTTATGGTTGTGCGGAGCAACACATAACCGATTAAAGGCTTTTAAGATTATTTGTTTTACTAAACCCTGGTCACTGGATCCATGTACGACGACAAACAAACCGTAAAGTTAGCTAACGTTACAGTCAATGCTAACTTACGTTATAGCGAACATTGTTGTCTGAATGGGACCGATGAAGCAAACTAATTTCCTAAATTAATTTCGAAAACAACAAACCTTGACATACTCTACCTTATATTCGACTTAGTTCCAATTATTAATGCTCCTTTTAACTATAATGTAACCTCACATTAGGTTAGTTACAATACTTGCTGAAGGAACAACTGAAATCTCAGTTTCCAAGTGGAAGTTAACAAGCTAACTACCGCTACGTAAACAGAGGACGCCGCAACGGTTACCATGGAGATGAAGAGGCGCAGGCGCAGCAGAAAGAAGACTGCAGCTATTACGACTAACCAGAGGAAATAGTTTTTAAATGATCAAATAATAGGTGGAAAAACAACTAAGTGAAAAAAGACGGACAAAAACAGGAAGCAAAGAAAGTAAAGTAAAGCAGGAGGTGGCCAGTCACATTGATTCATGCACATTGATTCTCAAAGATGTGACTACATTTACAAGAAGATCGTGACATTGTTTTCTGCAGGAAGCACCAGAACACTCCCATACTATGCTTTTCTGGGTGACGATGGTGATGATAATGGCATTAATGATAAGCTAATAGAATTAAATTGGAATGTGCAGTTTCTTGTGCTCAAATTTTCATTTTCTTCTACACTCATGACAGCTCAAATGTATCCACAAGGGGGAAACCTCATTGACCCTTGCAATCCTCACACTCCTGGGTCACAAGGGCATCATGACCTCCTCTGTTTCCCAGGGTAGATCACAGACACCCTGCTCCTGCTCCTGGCCTGTCAGTTGAAACCCATCAGAGCAGTCTGAGATTGGGTAGCCAAGCACAAATGAATACTCTTGTGTGTAGAAATAAAGGAGGTCAAGAGGCGTGTAGTGGAGGTATAATCTGTGTGAAGACAAAATCTGAGGGTACAGAAGATTATGTGCCTGGCTGTGGAATGGGTCACAGGGACTTGATATGGATGCTGCACGATTCAAAATGGGCATATTGAAATGTTCAGCTTCCATGGCTTCTCCTCAATGACGATTAGCCTCAAAGCAATGACCTCAGTCAATGAGGAAGGCCAAACCAAATGAAAGACTTCCCCAAGGGTCTGAGTAACCCACATCTAATAATGATGTTATCATTTCAAAGGGGCCTCCAATCATCCTGACCACAGCAGTTTATTAAATGTTAACACACGCTTACTGTGATTGATTAAATAGATCAGGGGCAGAGAGGTTATAAAAGAAAAAGAAAACCACACAAGAACCATAAGACTCTGATGTAGTGGAGGTCTTCAAAACAATGTTTGGTTGGCAGTAGGGGAGCCAGGAGCCCACCACAGTGACGGGACTGGATTGGACACATGTTGCCGGCAGCTCTGGGTGAGTGGAACTGAATAAACCCTAACAAGCTTTTTTACAGCTTTGATCCACCCTGTACTGTGCTTTCTGTCCCAGTAGGCCATAGTCCAGTGTAAAATAAATGCTGACATGAAAGATCTGGCTCAACATCAACTGTTCAAGAACATTAATATTAGTCATATTTGGCCCCAGATGTGTAATTCATCCTCTCCCATCTTTATGCTTAAATCTTTGCATTATTCATTTACTTCTCTTTGTCCCTGCCTCTAACTTTTACAGTATTGGGATGTTGTAAGGGTCATGTCCTTGTGAATATAACCTCCATTTTATGCTAATGACATCAGCATGCGCTGCTATTGTTAGTTCATCCTGAGGGCCAGATGTTGGCTGATGGGATCAAACAGTGGCTATCCCTGTCTTATTGTAACATTGTTGGGCAAGCCAGGAGGGCTTAGTAATCACACAGATTCCAACATGCCTCCCTTCTGCTGCAGAACCCCAGAATCCAACCACAAATGTGGGCACACCAGTACATTGTGATGCGATTTTATTTTAGTATTTGCACAAAGGAATGGAAACAGGCATGGTGGGTTTCCAGTAAAGTCTTATTAGTCTTTCTTGAGAATAGACTGACATTTTATTTAGTTGCACTATAACAAAAATCACTTGTCACAGGACTAAAGTCTTAAATACGTATGACACTATGGAGATATAAACAAACAGAAACTCCTGGACACATTGTAAGAGTCATTTATACCTGCTACTTACAACATATTACCCATTGCTGCACCCCATTTCCAAAGCACTCATTCTCTTCTAAAGGACATCTGATCTGAGTGACAGCATCACTGTGGTCAGTGAATGTCAGTGGTATCAGTTCACGGATGAACCACCCTGAGGGCATCAAATGTCATATTAATATCACAGTATTTTGTGGCTGAGCAATTCAGATACCAGCAACATATGTACAGTGCTGTATATATCTACGTGGCTTCCTCAAAGCAGATTGGATTCTTTTACTTTTCCTGGTCACATAAGGAACCATTGTTTACCTGGGGTCCTTGTGCTTGACTGTACGTTAAAGTTCCTGTCTTCGTTTGGGCGATTCACAGGTGGACTTCATTGGCATGCCAATAAAGACGTGTTTAACGAGTTGAGAAAGGCATCAAAGCAGCAAAGTGGCCAGACATGAGAGAGAATGGAACCCCCAACCTGTGGCCCGGGACCTCAGACAGCTGCATTTCATTCATCCTCTCATTTGCTCCCATTTGTCATCGTGACTTTTAGGAGGGAAAACAAAGTCAGACACCATAGGTCATAAAAATATTCAACATTAGTGGGAGAAGCTCAATGCAAACGTTTTCAAAAACATTACTGAAACAGTGAATTTATTCAACATAAGCATTGTGTTTCTGGCTGATTGACTCAAACTGACAGTAAGTTAGTTAGCTTTACATAAGTCAAATAAGTATGCTTTATCATACAGTATTAGATGGAAGAATAAGAAAGCAGAGAGTGGAATATGTAACACATGTCTATGTGTTTTTGTGGCAGAAACCAGTGTGCGCTGCATCTTTGTGCCTGCGTCTGTTTGTCAGAGCGTTTATGTGAATGGGTTGGTGTCACACAAAAATAAAGCTTGTTCTTGAGCCTGTTGGTTAATGACATCATAAACATATTTAAAGAAGTAAGAAGGGACACAGACTGAGGGGGACTCTTGTAGAAGAGTGTTTGTAAGTGTGCTTGTGGGTGGGAGGTTAATTTGTTGTCCAATATTTAAACAGGAGTCTCAGCTATAAATAAATCGGTGCCACTCAACTGGAACCTCATCAAGTGAGCCACTCTTTAACATCCCTGACATTCCTCCTGGTTAAGAATTAATAAACATAGTTTGCTGTCACATACTGAACTGTGTGGTGTATGTAAGTGTTTATGAGAATAACTTTTCAATGAACACCCACAAATAACAGATGCATACAATATTGGTTTGGCTATGTGCCTGAGTGCTTCACAGAGGCCTTGATCTGTCATTTGTTATCCTGCCTCATCTGGCCTCTATCACTTTCTGACATCTTAATCTGTGTCATTCATCCTCTCAGATCAAAGAGACACAATGAAACCCATTACATTAGGACCAAACACAACTCTTTTTGGACAGGATTTAGTGGACTTGAAATTTAGACCTTTGCAGTTGACCTGTAACCTCGACCTCACTTCAGACTGTGTTGACTGTCAGGTTCACCAGGTTAAGTACTGGGGAAGGACTGTGATATGACTGTGATATATATGTGTCAGACATCAGTACCATGTAGTTCATCCTGAGAAAGCTATGAGTCCTTCATAAAAAAAATTAAACCAGATAATTAACTCTGACCTCAGTGCTTAACTTGAGCACAGCCCATTAACCATGGTATTTACCAGTTGCTCTTGTGGCCAGTGGATAACGTCATATAAGATTGTACTGTATGTCTACAGTCTCTGCAGTAAGAAAAATGCCATAACAAACTAAGACAACGGATTAAATTTGACAGCTTTAATTGTCCCATATGTGCACGAAATAACTGAACAGATCAAGGTGACATTAGTCAAAGAGGCCTAGATGCAGTAAAGTCAAGTAATGAACAGCTTAACTCTTTTCATCCCTGGAGGAACATGTGAGCTGACATTTGGGCACCAAGAAGACATGAGGGGAGAAGGAGAAGTGTAGAGTGATACCATGTGTTTGGCATGTATGAGCAGCCTGGGTAAACACTGTGAATTACTGGGGTGCTGGGGGGGTTCCCTGTTTGCCTGACCCTGGCTCCCAAAACCCTGGCCCCCTTTAAGTCCTGTAAATGAGAGAAAGAAGAGCAATTAGGGAAGCAGTCATGGAGCAGGTAGGAGATCCCTGTGACCTTTGCTTGCTGGTATTTGACCTCTCACATCTGGGAGTGTTGGTGAAGATACATCCAGAACATGGAGAGAATGTATGCACCGCAAGATACTGGAAGCAAAAAATGAGAAACCATTTTTCTCTCAGCACATTTAATGTGATGTGTTGCGCTGTGGATTCTTGTTGTTTATCCTCCTTGATAAGCTCATGCTTTAAACAAGCACTTCATTGGCTGTGGGCAACTCTGCATTCCTAAAGTCACCCTTAATTGAAGTTTAGACATTAGAAAGTGTTCTGCATTTTGAACCAAACAAAGTTTACTTGCACTTGAACCAGCTGCTCCTAAAATGTTTTATAGGTCTGCTGCAAACCTTGACTTAAACCTCATTTAGTGAAACCTAGAATTTTGTAGCTTTTGTTGTATTTACAGAAATCAGTTACATACAGTATGAACTTCCTCTGGAACCAGATTTTGTAAATCCACGCTGATGATGTGAGTGTTTTATCCATTACTTCTTACTCCTTCCTCCTTAAACACAAAAATGCACACAGGTCCTCTCTTCCTGCAACCTGGGAGAAGATGTGAATCTCATTTGCTCCTGTTCCAGAACTGAGCATAAATCAGCCAGGACATACTGTATGTCCCTATTGCACTAACATTGCCAGATAACATTTAATGGCAGAACTGGAGAAAGACAAAAGAACAAACTGTGACATGCGGAAAGATAAAGTAGAGCCTATTGGGTTTTATTGTGCAGAGTGCTGCTATAGCTGGTGCTGAAAGCAGGAGGACACATAGATGAAAGGAATGAGCGTGAACAAAGTCAAATTATACCAAATGGAGTGATATATGATATGAAAGGCAATAAAACATTTAGCAGAAAGACACGCTGATAACTGGGACATTTGGCTGCTCCTAACATCAATATTTCTATTAGTACAAACGAAAATCATCATCATCACTGGCCCATGTTTTTCCCTCGTAATTTTGTCTTTGCTGTTTTGTCTTGACTCTAGGGAAAAGCAGAGAGAAAAGTCTGTAAACAATTTGTATGACATTTAAAGACACTTATGGAAACCAACTCAATTCTGTACGTCTATTTCAGTTTTCTGAGCTCCCTCTATTTGAAGTTAATCCATAAAACTGAAACGACATGTTGTTTATTCTTCCAATTGTGTGTGTGCCAGACAGGAAAAACACATCAGGCTTAGCAAAGAACTGAATGTGTCCTGACGTGTCTGGCCCTTTTCTTGTCCCACTCATTTGCATGAAACTCCACGCTCTCAGATTATTTTGGTGCAATGCTACACCAAGGTGAAAATAACTGCACTGGGGACTATTTCTGTTTGTTCGGATTTTTCCTGATAGACTTCAAAGAGACCTGTAATTTAGAATTGCTGCAGCTAAAAAAACAGGATGACATAGACAAAAAACTAATTTCTTCTTCCGATTACAGGGTCCTGCTCGGTGGAGGACCTGGTTTGGCCGGCGTGGTATTTACGCGCCTGGTTCGCATTAACTGCACCGAGTCCCCATCAATGACTATTTGCCAGTTTTGCTTGTATTTGGCAGTACATCATCCTCACAGGGTGTATGTGTATGGGCGGGGGTAACATGGAAAAATAGGGCGCACACTCCTGTTCAGTGCGTAAACGCGTAGAGCGCCAGACCTGCCTGCGACATAGATCACTTCGTCTGAATGTGAATTAAGGGAAACATTTACACAAATAATTACTATGGAGTATTAATCATTGCAATCATTCTCTCTATTTTTCCTGCACCTGGAGCGCCCACTCACGTTTTCCAGAGAGATGCCCTAGCTGCCCTGGAAGGTGCTTTGAACTTCTTCAAGTAGTTTCCCCAACATTATTCCTGGGAGGAGACTGGATTCCCGTATTCATCAATACGTTTGGTGCATTAAATTTAATCGGCAGACAAATGCGCTTGTTCGTCAGATTGGCTGCGCGTAATGTCGGGACTAATTTTTGCTAGAATGAGTGTATCTCAGCGTGTATGTTGTAAACGCAACAGTAACAAGGATGGAAGTGTGTAGTGGACTTGAGAAACGTCGACATCAGATGCTGGCGGTGCTAAGTTGGCTGGTGTTGGTTGTGACGGGGTGCGGAGCAGGTGAGGTGTCTCAAGATCTCCACTCTGCGCTATTGTAGTTAGGCTTTGTAATTATGTATTATGGTTACATTACATTAAACTGATGACATAATAGTGTCTTACATCGTTGTACATTTGCTGCAGAGGTAAAAATGGTATTCAAAGTAAAGGTCATACATGTTGTTGTTGGTGCCTGCCTGGTGCCGTTACATGTAACCTGAGAGTCTGAATGCTGTCCATTGAAGAAAGAACAGGATTCTGTGTCGCATCAGAGCAAGCCACAGTCACACAGTGGACAGGCAAATGAAATATTCATGGAAAACACAGTGATGAGGACTTTTGCTTTTGTCACTGCTCTTGTTCTTTTGTGAAGCTCTTTATGGTACAAGATACAAACTAAACGCACCAATCTGAATCCTGCTAAGACTTTCACTGATTCACTCTCTGTGTCAGTTTCCAGATGTAGGGACCATGCCTGTAGTCCACCCATAGGGAACCTGGCTAGTGGTAGGACCCTCCGCACCCTTTCAGGCTGCTGTGAAAACAGCTTCCCCCACCACACACCATGCCTCCATCCTCCCGTGATCCCATATCGCTGCCCTAAGGACACCCACCCACCTGCTCACATGACTGATGACCCTTTCTTGCATCCAGATACCTGGTGGGAATCAGGTGGACGCACAAACATGCAGGCGGAGCACGACGAGATCCGGCTGGACCTCGAAACAAAGTTTTGTCTGTCCTATGTCGTTCTGGTGTTCAGGTCACCCCGGCCGTCTGCCATGGCCATCGAACGTTCAGTCAATTTTGGGAAGACCTGGGAACCTCTCAAGCTCTTTGCTCACAACTGCAGCACAGAGTTTGGTTTGTCTGATGATTTTAGTCAGCCAGGTTCTTTGTGTACATCTCGTTACACAAGTGCTACACCCTGCAGTGGTGGGGAGGTAAGAGAATATGCATGGAGAGTATCTTGTAGCAGATCTATACAAATCTACAGTGTTTGGTACATTTCTGATCAATATTTCTGCTATTTCTCCTTCCAGGCAATATTACGGATACTAGACCCCATCACTGATAAAACCCTGGACCCTTACAGTCCAGAGGCTCTCACCCGCCTCACCCTCACTAACCTCCGCATCAGACTGTTAAAAGCTCAGACCTGTGCAGCATCTATGAACCCGCTTGCAGAAGACACAAGACCTACAGATGCAGCTCTGACATCCACATCCACTACAGAAAAACCAGCACCTTATGCTATATATACCTTATTGACCAGAGGGACATGCCTGTGCCATGGACACGCTGAGTATTGTGTGCCATACAAAAACAGCCGAGACACAAGAAAGCACAGGGTGAGTGGCCTTTTCTGTTGTGTTTAAGTAAATTTACAATTGGTAACAATGAAGAGACAGAGAAAGTGAGTGTCAGTTTCTACATAAACTCTTGTTTTATTACAGTCTTATATAACTGTTTAAGAGCCCTAAATAACTTCATTTTCTCTTTACACCACCTGCGTGGATCTATTTTGTTAGATGTCTGAAGACAGTAGATGTCTCTAATGTCTGTTAACGTAGGCAAAATAACTGAGCAGCCGCAGATGTGTCCTCCAGGTGTCTGGTAGGTGTCTGTGTACTCACCACACAGCAGGGAATCACTGTGAGAAGTGTGCCCCGCTCTACAATGATCGTCCTTGGAGGCCTGCCAATGGCAGCAGCGGGGAGCCAAATCCATGCCTGAGTAAGTGACCACCAACAGGACCGTTATCACTGGCTCGTCACCTTGTTGATAGAGAAGAGAGTCTAAAGTGTCGACAGTGCATCAGAAGTGTCCACATTAATTTAAATCACTTTTCCACCTTCTGTTTTCTCAGTGTCACCACAAATTAATAATTTTGACAGTAGTGTCCATCTAAAAATGTTCACTTTCTCTGTCTTCCACATCCTGACATCTTCACCTCTCTCTTCCATGTTTCCCATTGCTATGACATCACACTCCTCTGTGACATAAGGGTGTGAATGTCATGGTCATGCAGATAGCTGTCACTTCTCCCAGCAAGCATGGCTTTCCTCCGGTGGCACCAGCGGGGGCGTTTGTAATGACTGCCGACACAATACTGTCGGACGCAGGTGCCAGCGCTGTCGTCACGGCTACCACCGCCACCCGTCCCTGTCAATAAATTCCCCTCATGCCTGCACACGTAAGATAAACAGCTGAAAACTTTTCAGAGAAGCAAAAATAAAGGATGTGGCATGATTATTGATACTGTATTATTATTGTTATTAAGTGAATGCTGGGGAGGTCTGTGTATAAAATGGAAAACAGATGGACCAAAAATATTGTATATCATAGCCACATATACAGGCATTTGATTGTAAATTTGACACTAAACAAAAAGAAAAACTTTGTTGTTTGTCACAGCACTGTATTTGTGTCTTTGTTTCTCAGGCTGCTGGTGTGATCCACAAGGCTCTTTGCCTGCACGCCCTGGAGAGGAGAGTCCCTGGTGCCATTCCAGAAGTGGCCAGTGCCACTGCAAATCAGGTGTGGGGGGAACAAGCTGCAGCCACTGCTTGCCCGGCTACTGGGGCTTTGGAGAGGAAGGCTGCAAACCCTGTGTCTGCCCTCACAGCTGTGATCGAACCAATGGGCAGTGCCTAGACAGGTAGCTACATGCTTAATTTGTGGTCGGATGTTGTTACCAAACATTAAGGATTTAGCAAAGAGTAAAGCTAAAAATGAACTTTAGTTTTATATGCTCTATTCTACCTTTCGCAGCTACACTAATAATCAGTTGTTTAATGTGCCCATTGGTGGAAAAATCCCTGATCTGGATCACATGTTGCCAGTTGAAGACGAAGTACAGTGGTCAGCTATCTCCACTCTACATTACACAAGTGAGTGTGTAACAGCTTATACAATCCCTATCTTATGCACCTTACACACACAAATAATTCTGTGTGGCACTGCATGTTTGAAGATGGTGGAATGACATCTTATACAGAATAATGACACAAACAATGGAGAGATCAGAGCATATGCCAATGTGTGTACACAGGAAAATGCAGCTGTAAGGAGAAAAGACTGAGGAGTGTGTCTGACCTCTGTAAGACCAAACATGATTATGGTAAGAAACGGAGGAAGCAAGCAGTTAATTAAAATTTATATACATTGTGATCTTTCCTTAAAAATACCTTCTCAGTCTTTGTTAACACTGGACCGTCCTGTCTGTGCCGCCCATGACAGTGATCAAGGCCATTGTCCTATCTGCTCACGACAAAGGCAGCCACGCAGAGGTGCAGGTTAAAGTTCACAAGGTCTTTCAATCAGGCCAGGTGGCTCTGTACCTGGGGACTATTAGAATCTATCCTCTGTCTTGGACCAGCCGTGGTTGCACCTGCCCTATACTAAACCCAGGTAAAACAGATTCCAAACATGACAAAGAAAAGAAATCACTGATGTGGTACATCAAGCACTTAATTATCAATCAGTACCAACAGAATAGGAGCACACTTTAAAACATAATTTACTATTTGTAGTTTTAAGTTTAAGTGTTTTCTAAGTCTAGTGTATTAACATTAAAGATCAATATTTGAGACCAACCAATGATAAGAGTCTAAGGAGAGAAAGATAGAATGTAAAATGTGTATATTTTTTTAAACAGGTATGGAATACCTGCTGGCAGGTCCAGAAGAGGTTGGAACAGGCCGACTGCTTGTCACCCTGCAGAGTGTAGTGGTCCCCTGGACACCCAGACTAGGTCTACTTCTATCAGAAGGCCTGAGGAACAGATGTCCATGAACCACACATTATGATCCAACAACGTGAGACTTATTTTAGTCGATTTCACAAGAATACTTGTGAATCAGTGGACAATTCAGACAGGAGACTGAGTCACTGGACAATATGCCGAATCAATAGGTCACAGTACCGCAGAAAGGTAGTCACAGTGTGTGGGAGCGTAATAAAATAAAGACTGATATGAATATTTCCATGCTCACACTGAATATCTGCTAATGTGTTGTACATAAAATGTTTTATGTTGTTCTGTCTTGGATCTGGTGACAAGCTGCAAAAACACTTGGAACCGTTTAGACACAATGGTACTCAATATAGTACAGAAGAAGATTAGGGCCACCATGAAAATATTATGCGAGTTTGTGTCCCACCAGAGACCTTGGCTGCAGCAGATTCTCCAACCCTATCCCAGGCAGTATAGGTGTGATCTGTTGATATATGAAATGTTTACTGTTATTCATACCATGTTAAAAATAAAAAGTAATTAGGATAGTTTTTGGAAGCTAAACATATATAGCTAATGAGAATCAATAAAATAACATGTAACTAACCATACTAATACATAGACAGTGAGACGTGATTAAAATATTGTAGCATTATTCTTTATTAATGCACAGTCAAGTATCCATGACCTGATGTACAGTATGTCTGGCTTTGCTCCAGGCAGCTTCAGTAAGTAAAAACTAGACTGATGATATGAAAACATATGAAAAGAAAAACTGTTGACAGACAAGTGTGTCATTCTTTGTCTTCAGATGGACAACAGGAAAATGAAAGTTGAAGTTGTTTGATGATCATTTTAATCTGGACATGTCTGAGAAAGAAACATCAAGTAACTTAAGGCCTGAATGACACGGAATGGTGACCACAATATCCAACTGGACACAGTGCTGAGACAAAACCACTGATGCAGCAACAGTTAAATGCAACAAACAGTAATTAACAAAAGTGACGGCTGTTGTTCAGATGATAACAGATTTAGGTGGAGACACTGACATACACACAAACAGTTATGTTAATATCAGTGTAATGTCCACTGCAAAGGAACCATAGTCTTATCTGTGTTTTGGTCTCTGACGTGTCCCTGCAAGAGATTCAACTGCTGATGAGATTGAGAGCTGTCTTGAGTTGAGCTAAATTACCAGGAAAAGCTGAACATTGCTCAAATAAAAAATAAAATCTAGTGATTACTGCTTAAATTTCTGTCAAAGTAAATAATTAATGATAAATCAGTGGTAAGTGATGATCCTGACCAGTCACACTAACAGTACAATGCAAACAGAGTCTTCTGATTGATATAATACACAGCAAATTAATTTACCTATTGCATATAAAGTGAATCATTCAGCTAATGTCCGTGAAGCAAATAGCTTGGCCAACTGTCATTAAGTCATATTGTTTGGTTTTCAAGTGCTCAGCAAAGAAATCAGCTTACACTTTTATAAATATGCGATGTTTCTCTGTTACCCAAAGGTTTCCTCTCCTGGCCTGTGTAAATATTTTACATGAGTGTCAGAGCTGTGTCAGTCCATGTTCACATATACAGATTCAAAAAGCTGGGACAGTAATGGCTGCTATTCACTGGGCTGTGTCTGAAATCACTCCCTATTTACTATATAATGCACTACATAACGTGTTTGCCATTTTGTAGTGGCGTCCAAATGCTGAGTGTGTAAACCTGTCCACTATATAGTGGATATATATAGTGCACTCAAAGCTGCCACAGTGGAACGAAAACAGTAATGGACATGGCATGTAGACTAATTTCTGCTAACAATCCTACAATGCATTGACCGCTGTTTTAGAGATAAGAAATTACTGTTGCACAGCTCAAACTGTTATTATAGATGACAATGATCAGCAGGTGTCTGAAATCTCAATGTGCTGTTCACTACTGAGTGGACTACTCAGTGAACATTATTTAGGAACTAGTAAATGAATGAATAGAAAGTGTTTTCAGACAACACTGGTCTCACACGAGCTGAGCTTCATTTCTAACAAGTGATCAGCTGCACTGCAAGGGGAAAGGACGTATTCAGCTGAAGCACAGTATGTAAATTATGTTCTCAGCACAACACAATCCTGCCAACTACTCTGTATCTATATATGTGAGCGCGCCGTAAGACAAGCGGTGGCTTAAACAGGAAAAGGAACCAATCCAAGCTCCTCATGGAGAGTCATTTATGCTGGGCAGTGTTGCACGCAGAGAACATGAGCCTGCGGATGACGTGTGATTGGCCTTAGCTGAAACTCTGGTTGTCTGTAGGTGACACACTGTCAGATGAGACATTTGAAGTGGCTGGGGTAGAGTCAGTTTCAGGAGGTAAGGTGGTGGCGTTGGTTGGTGCAGCAGAGGCAGAAGCAGTACTGGACTCTTCTTTATCCTCTTCCTGGGGATAGAGCTCAGGGTACCTCTGCATGCACTCTTGCATGTTCCGGAAGTTGTCAATGCACTCAGACCCTTTTACCTCTTCTTTACTGTAGTGGAAGCAGGAGAAGGCCTCTTTGAACTGAGAGCCACATGGCCCGCTGGCCATGCCGCCCAGGCACGGGCAGTTCCAGTTGATGTCTCCATTTGGCAGGATCAGGCCTAAAGAAACAGGAAACCAGACACTAGAATGTCAGCAGAACACGTCATCAATAATGTACAATAATGTGACTCACTCTTGTGTTTTTAACACTGGAGCTCTGCAGCACATATGGATAAAATGAATTGGGCTTTGGTTACAGAGAATACCTTTACGTAAGTAGACTTAATTTATTGGTCTTTTCGAGGCATTTGTTGACCATAAGAAAAATATAGTAAAGATATCCAGATTTTGGATATACTAACTAAAGGACTAACCCTGTTCTTCGTAAGGATCATTGGGGTCATCAGCAATCAGCTCCGCGTTGCTGGGTGTCTCATGGTCTTCCTTTGTCACAAAGATGATGCGATCTTTACCTGATAGAGAACACAAAAACGGGAATTAGAGTAAATTCTTGAGTTATAAAACCTGGTCCTAGATTGACATGTTCGCATAATCCTATATTGCAAGACTACGTTTTCCTTTACAACGACACAAATATATTGTATTGATGTACAGTTTTATTGACAGCCCGAAACAGTAAGGTAACCAGGGGAACAGGAGTAACACCAACCGTTTAACAACTCGTATAAATGTGAAATAGCCACCTAGCTAAGGTCACGTTACTGTAATAACCTGTTTAAAGATGTTTCTGCAAAGTTAGCCTAACGTTAGCATGGTGGCTCACTCGGTGACATTGCTCAGGCGTGGACTGAAAATGAATGAAAGAAAAGCAAAATTACCCTCTTGCCTGCAGTACGACATGTCTGTCTGTGTTTCTGTACGTTGTGCCTCGACCTCTGTGGTAAAACACGACCAGTGTGACAAAAATTACTCAACAACTGCAAAGATTTCATTTGACAAACTACCCGGCGTCCAACAGCCCGTTACCCCTCTGACCTGTCCACATGAGGGCGCATAGTAATGACGTCACTCCATCTTTTTTTTACTTTAAAGGGAAAAAAACTGAATAAATCCAAACAAATATATAAAATATATAATTATATCCTATTGATACACGTTGAAATTATATTTCAAATTTTTGTTTAGATAAATATCCATTTCAAATAACTGCACTTAAATTTACAATAATTTGCCATTTTAATTTCCTTCTATTCAGATCCTGGTAGCTATTACCAGATTTCATGTCTTTCTGGCGTGAAGAAATGTCACTGGTCCCATTTATCTGCATTTTCTTGTACAATTAAAGCATTTAAATTAATTAAAGCAAAATTGTCCTCGAACGGAATTACGCTTTACACTGTGTGAAGCAGGTATATCTTAAGCCTCAGTCTTACAGTGACCTCCAGTGGAATTTATTAGTATTTTACAACAGTTGAATTGCATCACAGCTGTTATAAATCACAACAATATAAAGTATTTGCAGAGCAACATCCTAACTATTTGATTAGTCTGATTTCTCTTTAATGTCAAACCCATTTTCTACTATCAACCTGTGACAGGTGGTACTTGAGCTACTATGCAATATTGTCCATTATTTCACCAACAAAACAGTTTCCTATAGTCACCACAGAGCATGCCAGGACAGACATGGAGACAGTGGGAATGAAAACACAATTTCCAAGTGTGTTGGAAAAAAATCCTGTTTTTTAATAACACAATTATGTTTGTTACATAAAGTAAAAACCAAAACAAAACCCCTTTTTCATCCCTATCAAACCCACCCTCGTCCCGACCATCTCGGCAGTATTATGCAGCGATTCAGTCTGGGAATAAAAGAGCAAGACAACACAAACACTTTCCTTTGAGGACCCAGAGACAGTGAGCAAACACTGTGCCCCACATAAGACCAGAGTGAATATAAACAGTCCATCATTTAAAATATCAAAATAAAGGTAAATGGAAACCAACAATGGTTTGAGTTTACCAGAAAACTTACCAGCAGCACAAGCATATTTTATTTATATTTTTCACATCCTACTAGAGGCCCCTAAAAAACCTCAAGCATAATCGCTACTTGATGAACATGACATGGCTTTCTCTCAACTCCCTCAAATGTCCAGGCACAATGCTTTCAGCTTGAAATAAGCACAAACATGCTTTTGCTGCCTTAACGTTCCTTGAACATGCTGTAATGAACAATGCCTGAGGTAAGTCAGAGACAGCACCTCATGCTTGTCTTTTTAGGCATTCTGTCAGCTGAAAAAACAGTCAGTGGGGACTTGGACAGCCTGCAGAGAGATGGGTAATAGCTACTGGAATAGAAGGACTGAAGAGACACAATACTATGCTCAATCCTGGGAGTAACCAACACAGTTTACACAGCATTGATATGTGGGAGAGATATGGTGGAAAACAAAGGTCGGAGTGAAGTTACCTATCCCAGCTGAAATTGTACTGATTGTGTGAACTGCAAAAAATGCTAAATTTAAAAAAAAATGATGGGGAGGATGGATGTTTTGTGTCTGATGTGTGGCAGCAGGTTGGTATTTTCTAGAAGAGCAGTGCTCCCATACTGCCCACTTCGCTCTGCTCCTTAACAAAGATCTCAAAGTACTGGTAGATGATGGTCACAGCCAAGAGGATTCCTGTACCCGAACCGATGGCACCCAGAAAATCAGCCATGACGGACAGCCCTCCTATACAGAGACCACCGAAAGCAGCAGCTGTAGGGATGTACCTGTAGACACAAATTAATTATATTATTATTTATCAAGGTAATGATAAACATGCTGAGAGAGAGCTTTCTATATGATGCGAGTAGCAAGCAAACAATGAGGACTGCTTTGTACCTGTTGAGCTCGTGCACCATAGAGGTTTCTCTGTGCCCCCTCATTACCATCTGCTGCTCCTTCAGCTGCTTCGCCACCTGAGACACACAAATTGATATCAGTGAACAGTTTAATGAGATAACAAATGTAAAATTGTATATGACTGCACAAACACACACTTACATCTTTGGCAGAAGATCCTGAGACTTCAATCCAGGTTTTGGAGAAGAAAGCGCAGGAGCCAAGCATGAAGACGATGTAGATAACAGCATGAACTGGGTCATCCAGGACAGAACCGAATGACTCTGGAGGAGAAAGGTAGTAGCAGAGACCACCCACAGGGTAGGCTCGAGCTGGTCCCCCACTTGAGGTGTCCTAAAACAGACAAAAGTGTTACTAGCCTTACTAGAGTAGAAGTCAGTCAGAACCTGTCTGCAGCCTTTTTGGTTTTTAACATGTCACTGGACTGTGGCTGTATGTGCTGGGGAAGAAGCATCTATTATATACTTACAGACCAGGTTCCCAGAAGGTTGACTAGGAAGTTGCCGCTGAAACGTGTTGAGAGCATCTGAGAAATTACATAGAGATTGGAGACCAGGGCAGACTGCAGGATGATGGGGATGTTGGAGGTGTAGAACAGTTTGATGGGGTACGTGTTGTATTGACCACGGTAGCGTGCTGACTTGATGGGCAGGTCCACTCTGAAACCCTGGTAATGTAAGCGTGCCAGTAAGTCAGCATGTTATTATTCTAGTGCAATAAAAACCAGTAAGCACTCGAAGGTATTCAGGTTGTGTTACCAGCTCACCTGGAAGTATATGACCACTGCAAACACAAAAACTGTGGCAATGAGGTTCATGAGGTTGGGCAGGTTTTGTCTGTAGAAGGCTTCTCTCAGGGCACGCACCTTGTCTGTGCGTGTGGCCAGCAAATGGAAGAGAGCAATGATGGCTCCCTCAAACTCAGTACCTAGAAAAGCACAAATGTAACAGAACTTAAACACTGTTTCAAATTTCCCGAGTACACTATAAGAAATCAGATATACTTGCTCAGTCTAGCAAACAATATAAGTTATTATTATTATGATATTATCGGTGAAACTGTCCCACAGATTTCTCCCTGAGAGATACTAAAAACACCACATTAAGGATAGCAGTGGTCAAAATGGTCATAAATATAACATTTGTGAAAAGACAGTTCAATTTATGTGAAGTTATTTCTTAGTCGGCAGTCAAGTCCAACAAATCTATCAGTTTGGCCCAAGACTGTACTAAATTTCTGATTCACTCAGTAACATGAGTAAAAAACCATTAGCAAATATCCTGGCCGTGCAAGGAAAACAAAAAGAAATTCTGTAAATACACTAGCTTTCAAAGATACTGACTTGATCTGGCTTAGTGAGACTGATGAAGTTTCATGAGTCTCAGCTAAACTTTGGAATGCATTTTGTATGGAACGAGGGTTATACAATCCTGTCCCCAATTTCTTACAGTGTGGACATACAGTTACAGAGCTTCTGTGACAAATACGTAAGAACCTCAATACTGTAATAAGATCAGCTTCTAAAGACCTGATCCATTCCTTAAAAGGATTCATCTACTCAGCTTTAAAATGTGTTCCCATACCTCTGCCAGTGTTGACGGTGGTGGGGCTGAAGGCCTTCCAGACGATTGTCTCACAGATGTTAGTTGCAATGAAAAGAGAAATACCAGAGCCCAGACCATAGCCCTTCTGCAACAACTCGTCCAGCAGCAAGACAATCAGACCAGCAACGAAGAGCTGAAAAAAAAGAAGGTAGGATGTTTGTATTGAAACAGGAAAGACAAAAGCAGTAGTGAGCAACTTAACAACAATCCTCCAGATGAAGCCTACCCAATGTAATAATCACTGTAAAGTTTGCTTTGGGCGAACAAATCCATTACAGTTGTCACCATCTACAGTACATTTTAAAAAGAAACAAAATAATCTGTATTTAAAACTCTCTGTGTTGGCTTGCTACAAAAATTAATTGGCTGTCTGATTTAGCACAGAATGTTTAACTGTTCCTTTACTAACAAATTCAAGTGCCGTTTCAAGTCATGACAAATGCTTCAGCAGGGAGTTTTTATTAACCTGGATGATGATGAGCAAACATATCCCAGCACCCATCTCTGAGGGATCGCCGTACATGCCAGTCATTACATATACAATGGCCTGTCCAATGGTGATGATCATCCCAAACACTGCAAAAGCACAGAAGAAATGATTTGCAGTTGGCAACAATACAGGCAGAGCTAAGAGAAAATCAGTGAGTGTGCAATCTTCAAAGTGTAAGGCATCTTAGAGGCTTCAAAGGTGCATGAGAAGAGCTAAAAATAGCAAATATTGTGAGTAAAACGACCTACATTTCTGAGCTCCATTGAAGAGGGCTCTGTCCTTAGGAGTGTCTCCCACCTCAATGATCTTGGCACCAGCCAGCAGCTGCATGATCAGGCCTGAGGTGACAATGGGTGAGATACCCAGCTCCATCAGAGTACCTGGAGACAAAGTGGATAGCATTAGTGTCACAGTCACCATAACAATAGCCCCATGAACAACAGAAGGACCTACAACTGTTGACCTTTGACTTGTCACATGTGATAATGAGATTATGTCCACATAAACTAACAAGACCAGAATGAGATTATTTATCCTTGTTGATGCTGCACAAGACATAAAAGAGCACTCTTATTTAAAGAGTGACAGTCAATTTAAAATGTACAATTCAAACACCTCTGTTGGAAGCCAGGATTACTCTCATCCAGTAGAAGGGATCTGCTGAATCTGATGACATAATGCCAAAGAGGGGTATCTGAAATAATAAAGAAGAAGATATACAACTATGTCACAACCCACTGTGAACAAAGCAGAAGCTAAGTTAGTTAGCCTAAAGCTATTTAAGGTTTGCCATTAGTAGATACTTACCTGGCAGCACACCAGAAAGATGAAAAGTGTGATGGCAGTCCATAGTACCTTTTCTCTAAACTGAATCTGTGAGGATTAAAAGTGAACGTCTGGAGTCAGTTATATCAATTCAGTTCTACATGCACAGTGCATAGCTACTGCAGAGGTTTTTTAAGCTTACCTTTCTCTCTGGTTTCTGAATTTCAGGCAGAACCGCACAGAACGGCTTGATGACCTCCAAAAATTTAACTGCAGAAACAGATTAGAAGGTTAAAACCTCAAACCAATATTGTACTGTCATTTTAATCTGCTGCAGTCTTCTGATTTTCTCTGCAACATAAATTCAGTCATGAATCTCTGGTTAGCTTAGATGCTACGTCATCACTAACACCAGCTACATAGTTGCCAGCAAAGCACTCTGGACAACTGGTCAATGCAACTGCATCCACAATATTTAATGTGCAAAACTGATATTAACTAGCTGGTGCCCAGAGTGGTTATTATACACTCCCGCTGCGCTGCTGCATGTTTTGTCTCCGACTTGATCAGCTGTGTCAATCACTGACTTTGACAGCAACATAACGTTAAACCCCTGAGCGTAATTATTTTGTAGTACTCAGCCACTCACTTTGACACTGTAAAATATATCATTGTGAACACAGGAACAGAAGAAATCGTTAGTGTCTGCTATTACCTTAAACTGCATTAGATGAACAAATTATATAGCTAACTAACGTTAGCATATTGCTAACTACCATTAAATCACACTTCGAGTGAGCGATTACTTTTAAAGAAAACGCTTTGACGCCTTTTTGAAACATATACGCAATATATTATGAATTATCTCTGTGACACAAACTTCGTTAAGTAAAACGAAAACTTATATTAATAAAAAATTAACTCCCGTTAAGAGCTAGCTTAACTCGCCACCCAAGGTTAGCTAGCTAATTAGCTTCCCGAAGAGCGCTTTATGCTGGTTACAGTTCGGGATAACTTTAAACAACTAACGGATACTAAAGATCACCCTCAACATGTGTATACAAAAGGAAAAAGTCACGTACTCCCCATGGTGTCCTTAGACCGACTCCTGGCGAGTTCCTGGTAGTTTGAGTGCTCAGTGGAGTCAGTGTGGCTCCATCAGCCGCTCCGTCAGAAAAGAAAGAGCCGTAGAGACACGTCACCAGACAAGCCGCTAACACACGTCACTTCTCTGAGACACATACCGCACATCACACCGCTCACCGCAAAGCCCGCACAGCCGTGTCCACCAGGACGTGCTGTTCAATGTGATAAATAAATCATATCAAGTCACAAAATGCATGATTTTACACGTTAACATGTATAAAATAGCCTCTACAACACAGAGCTCGCCCATCCTCCAGAGGGCGCTGCAGCCCAGACTCACCAGCAGTTGCTCACACTCCTCTCTCCCCCTGAGAAAGAGCCAACACAGTGTGAAGCACAGACCTGACTGTAGGCTATATAAACAAGTCCTTACATAAAATATAAAATCTGCATATACGGTTTATGGTATGAAGCTACAGGACAAGAAAACAAGTGGCGCATAGGTGTTTACTGAAGAAGATGCTAAAACAGAGATGATACAAAACTGCAGACATTATTATCTGTATGTTAAAATTATATATTATATATACTATATTGTTAAAAATTCTTCCAGGACTTTTTTCAGCTTAGCAGTTTTTTTAAAAGCTTTTCCCCAGAGTAAAACCATAGGAAGCAAGTTCAGAATTGGTGAATTTACCCTTTAACAATTATTATATATTATTATATTATATTAATGTTTCCTCCAACTCTGAATATACGTAAACAAACACACGTTGCATGCGGAAAAGGATGCACCAGTCGTTTTTACTTTTCTATTAAAGGTACAATGTGTAAAAAGTGAAAGATTTAGCAGCATCTAGTGATTGGACTGCAGAATTATTTCGTATGTAAAACTATAGGCCATAGCTTTAACATAAAATAGAAAATATTATTGGAACTTCATGGTATCAGATTCAAGGGAAATTCAAATTTGTTCTTAAGTCTGAGACTGAAGAAGCTACTTGGATGAGTAGTGAAACGTAATAATAATAATCATAATAATACATTTTATTCAAGGGCATCTTTCTTGACACTCGAGGACACTGTACAGTGAATAAAGATACAACAATAACAGTAACAGTAACAACGGGGAAAATAAAGAAAGAAAGAAAAACAAAGAAAAAAAGCATAAATGATTCAATAAATATAAAGGTTAAAATTGCAAAGTGGAATATGATCAAAGAGAAAATGCAGTCTTAAATAGGTGGGTTTTCATTTCATTTTAACCAAACAAGAAAGAATCCCATGACTCAACTTTCAGAGTACTACATAAAGTACAAGTATGTACAAAAATAACAAATACTGTATAGGGTTTTTAGCACTGCAGTGTTAAAAGGTGAAATAATACCAACTACTTTGTGCACTTTGTGGAAAATGTCATGATGCATTTATTACTAATAAAATAATGCAAGGAGCAAGATAAGTTCTCACCACCAGAGCTCACTGTTGCTCCAGTGGTGATACTGAGCGATGTTTGTGTGTGTCTGTGTGTGTGTGTCCAGGATGTATTTCTCATAATGTGGGGACCAAAACCTGTACACTCTCTGTGGGACTGTGGGTATTGTGTTTATGAGGTCAGGGTTGGGGTCAGTCAAGGAGTGTTAATGGTTAAGTTAGAGTGTATGTCCCACACATGAAAGTCAGTCCCCATAAGTGATGAAAAAAGACATGTTTGTGTTGTGGCTTCTTGGCATTTGGGATAAATGGTGCTTAGTGCACTTTTGTCATGTGTGAACAGAAATAACAAATGTAATTTTATGAATGTAGAAATACAGCACAGAGGCAGAAGCAAAGAGTTTGTATGTAATGACAAGATTTCATCACTTTATTTACAGTTTCATTACAGTTTTCTGGATCAGTGGTGATGTGGTGATCACCTTTGACTGGTGACTGCTGACTCACTGATGGTGGCACACTTGACCACTGACCCATAAGAAACAACAGCATGAGAGTAACTGGGGCATTTGTTCATCTATACATGTGATCAGTCTAAACTCTGAGGACCTGGTATCATCCATTGTTTAATTTGTCTTTATGGTGAACACCCCCCCCCCCCCCACACACACACACACACTCATACATACACGCAGAGATAGTAGAGTGTGGTTGAAAGCCTGCTCATCTGCCCTCGGATAAAGGGATATTTGTTCATGCAGTTACATAACGACCACAGAGCTGTGAGCTAACACAGAAGCGAGGACAGTCAAATTCCACACAAATTCCCCCTTGTTTCTGCTTTTCACAGCAATCTGTAGAGCCTGTTGTATTCCAGATCAAGTGTACTTTTTCCTGTTAGTCAAGAGCAAAATATAGTCAACTTTTTCTGTGATGTTTAACAGAATCTTTTAGTTGGTGTGACTTTATTTTCAAATGTGCTGATGAAAACTCAGCACTGCAGAAATTAAATAGTTAAATCTGCAGCACTGTAATGAACTGAAAAAGATGAGATCACCCAATCAGTCTCTTAGCAGCAGGTAATGCAAATAGTCCGTGGCAATGCACAAACAAATGTTAATTATCTTTTTAGACAGAAAAAAATCTGTGCAAATAAAATGTGAATGCTGACTCAATACCTTAGTAATGTTTACCCTGCAGTAAAGAAGCACTCGTGTGTCCATGTGGAGGACATTGTCTGCAATTATGTAAACATACCGGTGTTTCAGTGTATGCCTGATACACGGAATCCCAGGACATGGAAATAACTAGGCCGCACTATTTACATTCTAAATTAGCATAAATGTTAACAACAGTAAGCAGGCACGTTATGCCTCACGAACAGGTGCTGAAAGCCAAAACTATACTGGATGACCTTGTCTGTACCCAGGGGTCAGAATGAAGTCCTTGTTTTGAACTGTAACATGATTTTCTCATTAAATAGCTTTAAAAGGTCATTTAGGTTTAATGCCACAGAAATATTTTTGCTGAAGGATCAAAAACAGATGAGATGAGTGAAAATTCACATTTGATGACTTTTTACGTCAAAAGAAAGAGGTTAATTACAAAGTAGAGAATATAAAACTGTATTATTTTGACAAGAAGATAAAGTAAATCAGGGTAGCCAATTAATTAGATCATAATTTCTAGTTGACTTAGAAAAGAAATGTCTAGTTTGTTCTCTTCATACATACATACACACATGAGAATATACATATGGCATGAGGATGTACCATTAACGCTGAACAAGACATACAGGTTTTGGAACAACATATGTTACCACCAAGATTTATTTCAGCAAGAAATGTTGTCAAACCTCATTCTGCACGTATGCAAAACAGTCAAAGGGTGAAGGTGTCGACACTTCACGCCCATTAAAAACATTTGGTTCATTATGAAGTGAAAAATACAAGAAGTGTGAACTCAAACTATCCAGCAGCTGAAAACCTACTGTATGTCAAGCAAGAATGAGAAAACCATCCCAACATTTTTGTAAACATTTACTGATGGCAAATCTATTGTCATTACCACATATTTTCCTCAAAGAAATAAAAGTTTTGTGTATATATTTTCAGAAAAGAATAGAATATAGAACAGAATCATGTTTTTATCAGATTTTGTTTCTTTTGCTTTTTTAAATAATCTACTAATGGCATCTGAGCTTAGTGAATTTTCAGTGTTTGCTAATGATATATTTCTGTATCAGTATGCTCTGAAGGACCACCCTGATGAAAAACATTTTCAAACAAAGGAAAAGGAGTGGATGGAATTCCTTTGACTCTTTAGCCTTGAGTGGCTTTACAGTTTCTCCTTTTATCAGCTATTAACACACAATAATGTGAACTGTAAACTGATAACACTCTTTTGACACCACTACTTTTGTTTCCATTAGTGACTGACGCACAGCACTATTTAAATATGAGTTTGAATGAGTTGTTTTTCAGTGTAAGTCAACAGCACGCCCTCTTTTATCACACGGTCTATTTGTAGGACAGATTTTAAAAAGCAGAAAGCAGTCTTGATGTGTTAATTAATGTATGTCGCTGCGCTGTCTTAAAATACACACATATCTTTGTATCCAACCACTAGTGTTCTGACCTCATTTTCAGAAAAAGAAGCACACACATCATACATACTCGTCTTCACCCACACTTAACCTGACACATCTGCCTCCACGTAGTGATGCTGTGCACAGTGAAAAAAGTTGGAGTTTGCCTGAGGTGTGGGAAGCTGATAAGAGAACACACACACTCAGCAGTAATGTTGGTTACTTAGTGAATTTGCTTCTATCGCACATGAGTCAGGCCTTTGTTTCTTATTTTAGAGATAAGTAAATACGGTGAAGTGCTCCTGCGGGTGTGGAAGCATGAGTTTCGATAGAGTTTTAGTATGGGAATGACACAGTAAGTCACATCAGCAGTGCTCTTCTTCTGTCTTTGTCTTGTTCAACCTTCATACTTGGTATTGTAATGTGGCAGTATATAGATAGAGTGTGTGTGTGCGTGTGTGTGTGTGTTAAAACTCCCAGACATGTCATGTCACATTGCTATCCATTGAGGTTTTCAGGGTTATATTAATCCTGAGCCGTTCAGTGAAGTGAGCATTAATACACATTACGCACAAATACTATTTATGTATATGGGGTCTTATGTAAAATGCATCTCTGAGCATTTGGACCAAAAGAAGGAGAAGGTGATATCAGCCTGTGACAGTGCAGATAGAGAGATAAATTATCATCTTTGGCTGCAATATTTGATTTTTGTAACATAACCACGTCTAGCACCTCACTGAAACCACAGACAGCAGAGGGCTTTGTTTGGCAGACACAGTCACTTATGACTAAAAACCATTTCACAATAGTGTTATGTATTCACAGTTTTGATCTATTTTTCAACCCAAGGCCCAAACTAGTGTAATCCTCGACTAATCCAATCGAGGCCTGGCAGTGTTATACGAGCCAGAGTGGGTGATTTGACAGGGCAGAAAGTCCTTCCTTCATTTGACTCTCATGGGTGAGCTTGAATAAAGAGTTTGTTTAATGTTAATCGGTGCCTCTGATGGTTCATTATAGTAATTAAGAGGTTAGTGTAAATGAGTTTGACAGAGTGGACGGGCGTGCTGTGGGTACGACAGGAGCCTCAGGCCAGCGCCAGGCCCCGATGCCTGGCAGACAGCGTCACTACCACCGTTATGTAACACTCTAATTACATCTTGGCTGAGTTTTGCTTTTCCTCTCTTACACTCGCCATCTATTTCTCTGCATTTCTCTGTTTCTGTGACTGGTCGAGCAGTCCAAGCCTAAATGCACAATGTGGTAATTTGAATGATTAAAACCAGTTCATTTGATTCTAATCAGTGTTTAGAACCAGACAGATATGGTTCATGTTACTAGTGTTAACATGGTTTAAGTGCAGCTGGATCATATTCAAGAGCAGGATCAAGTGAGTGAGTAGGGATTTTATGAATCGAATCATTTCGATCAGAAATGGGTTAGTGCATGATTTATCTTCCTGTGTTAAATAATCATTTGTTTCTGTTATATCATGATGTAATATTTGCTCTGATTATTCCATAAGTCATTCCTGGAAACACTGTAAGTTGATTATGAGTCCGTTTTTTTCAATCCTAAAAAAAAACAAACATTTGTCTATATGATGCAGACTTTTTTATAGTACATCTTAATTATAGACAATTCATGTGTGAGTTTGAAAACATTATTGACTATTCAGCTTTAACAAGTCTGACAAACTGATCTCAACCCAAGGTCCTCTTAGCTCAAGCTCTCAGTGACATCTCACAGCAAGGGGTTTTCTGTTGTTTACCGTTTAAAAAGTTTTAAATCCCCTTTTATTCAGTCGTAAGGCAATATAATGTGAATATGTCCAAATCTAGTGACCACACACACATACACAGAAAAGCTATGACAGAGTAACTAAACCAGTGCATATTTAAAGCCAGATGTCAAATGCATCAGGATCCCCATCTGAACTTCCTGTTGCAGACCTTTATTTTGAAAATAATAAGCCAACTTCCTCTTCCTTGGATTCTCCTCTTGGCAACTTGACACCCAGTAACACGCTGCTTTTGACAGACTGTCTTGCCTGTTTGCTGCTCTCTGAACGATCTCCTGGTGTGTTTGGACCTGCCTGTATATCTGACCTGATTCCCTGGTTTTGTCTGTTGACTCAGTGCTTCTGCTCTGATTTCTCTGGAACTGGCTCTGGACCTTTGCATGTATTCTACTCCTGTTCTCTCTGCTCTGTGGATATTGACTTTTGTCTGCCTGCCTGATATCTAGGACTCTGGTTTCTGGCCTGGCTCTGAAGCTATTCTGACCTTTGATATTTCTGTGGACTCGGTAGTTTTGGATGTCTGGACCCTGAATTGAGAAAAGTTCTGACTTCAAGGATTTTGGACTCTGGCCAAGCCAGTACTACCTACTGGTCAGGAGCTCCTTGTTTTATTTCAATCCACCCATTTTTGAGCTTAATTAACCCTTTGAAACCTCTCCTGTGGTGTCCAGTCTCCATGTCTTCTCATCACACTGTCCCTACCCTGAAGCACAGTCTAATCTCTCCAAACCAGAGTGAAAACCAGCTTTATATAAGCAGGTGCACTTACACACTACAATCAACCTACAATCTACAATCACTATCATCTCAGTCACACCAGATTTTTTTTTCTGTACAATCTTCACAAGTGACAGAGTAGAGATTTTCTACGATGAGTCTGTGTTTCATCACTCCATTTTTACAATATTGTCCCATTTTGACACAGCTATCTTCACTTTGGCATGAAAGCACCAAAATCTGACATTGCTCCTTCCTGTAGAGGTAAATACATCGTGCACAGTACATTTCTCATTTCAGTTGTAAAAACTGGAGGCACACGTGCTACCTTTTGGTCTGGTTAAACATTACAAGATTTAAAGGTAGTATGCAACATGCAGCATCATTCTTCAGGGTTTAACCTTGGTGACAGCAGTGCTGAGTGGTTTCAATCTCCACTCTGTTTTCACAGCCTGAAGCAGCAGCAGCAGCATTCACTCCATCCACTGCATGCTTGTACACTAAATTGTGTGATGGACAATGGAGCGATTCTCAAATAGCAGTGAGAGGACACAGTGTGACATGGTGCGGGGGATCACATGTAGGAGTCATCAGACAGTTACTGGATTGATTGTGTTCACTAATTTCACTTATAAATAAAAAGGGGAAAATATGTGTGATATTCCAGGATGTGAGTGTGAGAGAGGGTTTGTGGGTGAGTTGATGTGAGAGTAATTAAGCTTAAATTATGTAGCATCCGCCACGATTTCATGCACAGGGTGAGAAAATGAAAAACAGATTAAGGATTTGGTCTAAAGCACATACTGTATTCTTGCACAGACACACCCACAAAAATAGAGAAACAAAAACAAATTATGCTGTAATTTCACTGTAGTTTGTGAGTGATGGAATATGTCTGTTTAAGAAAGGATTAAGGACCAATCCTATCAACATCAAATAGCATAGAGAAAAATGGAGCTGAGATCCTGAAAGACAACTGTTCTCCATATGCGGAAGAGGAAGACAGCAGAGCTGGGGAATAGCTGGCTGCCTTTGAGCTCTGTAATGAATGAAAGCGCTTCACAGTTTTTAGATAATCCTCGGAGTTTTGCACAGGATGAATGAACTGCTGGGAAATAAGGAAATGAGTTGATGACAGCTGATTTGTTAGTAAAATTTAAATAATAAACATAAGTAAATTTGTGTTGAATCGGGCACGATGCCGAGGTTAGTAATGGAGACCTCTTTCAGTGTTATGTAACCTACCAGGATGATTCTGAAGTGACACTTTTGTTTCAAGACACTGCTCTTAGTGAGTCAAGTTGTCCATATGAAAGAGTGTGCAGAGTGCAATGAGTGACTGAATGTTCGTGACATGTTGGGGCGTATCTGATGAACGAACTCTGTAGAGAGTGTATCAGTGTCTTGCTGAGGGTGTGACTCTTGCGGCCCTTAAAAGCCACGATACTATTTCATTCCCACTAAAGGCTGCTGTTGCCATAGTGATTTTAACTAGTGTTATGAAACTGCTCCACTTTTCAGTCGCAAATTTCATCAAGCTATAGGAGGATTCACATGCACAACACCTGTCACACACTGGTAGCAGAACTATGAATCTAATGTATGTATGTGGTGTGATATACATATGGTCACACACACACACACACACACACACACGCACCATACAGAGGCAGAATGAGATTATTTTGATGGTTGAAAGCAGCCCACTAACCCTGAAGCCGTTACGCAACACTGGCTATCTTCTCTATCTCTCTTTTGGCTCCCTCTGCAATCACACGACATAGGAACATCACAAGCATGTGCTACTTCAGTACTAACTGTGCCTATGAAGCCTCAAAGCAGAGTAAATACAATACGTTCTCATGACACACAGTAAGCCCACTCAGTCCTAAACTCTTTGATTTGTCTGGATGTTCAGGTCAAGCCCTTTACTGGCTAACAGTTGACCTGGGCAGGTTTTACAACCGCAATGCAGTAATTCTAGTTTAATGTAAGGAAGGCAGAGGAAAGTTTAATACCATTAACATACACGCTCAAATGTACTCCCCCAAACTAAAACCACAGGAAACAAGCGGTCGCTTCCTAAGCACAGCTACTACTTATAGCGAGTATAAATCTGTTTATATGCTCATGGGACAATCTATTCACATCCAAAACCTGGCAAGCATGTGACAGATGGTGATGTGCAAGAGGTCACTATTTTTAAAGTTTTAGCTATTTTAGCTGAAACAAGCACGACGCCTTCATAATATGATGTATTCTAACTAATATGTGACAAAGATCCTCAACAAAACAGCTCTGGCTTTCTGCCTGAATGACATTCTTAATTTAACAGAATGAAGGAGTGTGTAACTGTGGGTGAGTGAAGCACACATTACAGTAATGTCAAACATTAAAACGAGTTTTTAAGGCACAATCCTGAAAATAAGGATCAGATTAGCAGTTGGTCATTAGTGTGATAGATGGGTGCATATGTCAGCAGTACAGTCAGTGCATCACAGAGAGAGGACACTTATGCGTTAATGGCCCGTGCACTCTGTTGACACAGCTCACAGCTCGTCTCTCTGTGTAGAGCCAGAGACTCCTCGCCTCCTCTCTGTCTGGCTCAGACTGGTTGGAGGGGACCAGACTGGCTGAGGCAGCCCAGGGTGTCATCCTCCACCTACCAGAACAACCTCCGCTTCTATTTTCACGTCACCGCAACGGCTATGTTCATTAAAGTTATTACTAGACCGAGGGTGTGGGCTGCACTCCGCCACTTCACAGCACATACGAACAGTCGCCTTTGGGGTGACACGTGCACCAGTTATTTTCTGCACAGCTGTTGGTGAGAGTGGACATGTAGTGCCTGCTCATATTGAGTTGCAATAGTATCATACTTTCCAATGCAGACATATTAATCTTTTACTGTGTGCATGTACTGGTCAGTGTTTAGAAATGAGTAATTTGTCTCATCATGCACGTACACACCTAGGGGTGACCACACGTCTGTGCTTTCTTTCTTTAACCCACTGAGCTCGTCGATAAAACAAACACAAAGGAAGACACAGGTATTAGCACAAACCAAAGTCTTTAATTTCTCCCCCAGCAAACTGTGGACAAAACAAAAATACAAGATAGAGGTATCCAAACATGTCAAATAACAATATTAATTAATATCATTATTATAACATTAACATGGAATGTAGTACTCTCTATTCACATTCTTTTTTTTGAACTTTTAGTTTATTTTATGAAATATGTCAAATAAATAAACTATATCTCTGATACCTGTATGAATATATTCTCTTTGAGTGAACGTAGAATGAAGAGGCAAAAGAGAAGAATGGAGAGTGTGAGTTCACAACCTTTCTTCCCATCAACTCTGTCCCTGTACACATACAAAAACTCTCTCCGATAGCCCTGTCTCACTCAATATAGCACACTCATTCTAGCAGAATGTGTGTGTTTGTGTGTGCAAAATGCTGACACTTTCTTTGGAATCAGACACAAGGAAAACATTTCTACTGTCTCACACTTTAAACTGCTTTTATTTGCTGCCTGCCCTTTTCCCTAACGGTGAACTGGGTTAAAACAGAATGATGACAATGGATAAATGACTGCATCAGTCACACAGATGGTTCTTATGTGTTACTCGCAGGTGTGTTTCATATCCAGATGATGGACACACAAAACAGGAATATTGAGAAGCACCAATGGCAGAAACCGGAAGTGGATCCAATGAAAGGCCAGCTACAACAGAATTCTTCTGTAGTCCAGTCCCCCACTGTTCTTTACTGTGTTATTGTGCTTCTGTGAATGTGTGTGTCTCATATCAGTCTGTGCTGTAGTTCTCCAGCTCAGAGATGATGGTGATCAGGTTCTGGAGACCAAAGATGTAGTCGCTGTCCTTGCCCTCGTGAATCACGCTGTCCTCCCGGTAATGTCTGCAGGTGGTGTGAGCAAAGTCAATCATTCTCACATCCACCAAGGGGCAGTGGACGCCTGAGCTCCCACCACTGCTATTGCTGCTACCGCTACTGCTGCTGGAGCAACTGCTGCTGATGTCACTGGACATGGAGGGGCTGAGGGGTAAACCAAGCGCACCTGCTACTTCACACATCTCTTCTTCCTCCTCCTCTTTCTCCCCCATCTCTGGTTCAGTCTCCACCTCCTTGTCTTCATCCTCATCCTCTTCTTCCTCAGAGAGCCCATCTTCAGTACATCGGCGTGTGCGTTTTCGGAGGGGTGCTGCATCATATATGATGAGTAGAGAACTTGAGTAGAAGCGATAGGATTCGCAGGCTTCCAGGGCAGACTGCATGTCTCTGAGTCTGCGAAGTACCGGGGAGAGGAGTTCATGTCGTAGACGCTGTCCACTGTGGAAAAACTGGTACAAAGCCTCTTTGAATCCAGACAGGGTGAGCTTGCGACCGTGGTACTTGTTCATGAACATCAACTGGCCTGTGTCAGACTGGTACACCTAAATGGGCAGAGAAACATTGAGAAGTAAGGCATTGGTATGGAAACTGGCCAACTGAAGAGTTTAAAAGTCAGTTAAAATCATTCTACAGTGAATGTGTGTTATTTTTCTTTCTTTTTTCTATTTTCTACTTTATGTCTAATAATAAGAAATATATGAGACAGCGACTAATCTTCAAATTATGAAACTACAGAGCCATGAATACAGAGGCCAGACTAAGCTCAAAGCCCACCTGCATGCCACAAAGGCGGACGCCTATAGAGGCGGATGTGCTCTGCTCACACTTGCGCATGTGCATCGCCTTCTTCTCCTCGGAGGCATCATCTCCATGTTGCCGCGTGCCCATCTTCAGGTCCAACACACAAGGCACTGTGTGCCGCCATGTCAGATTTTCCAGCAGGATGAATTCTACAAAACTGAGTCAAGGACAAAGTGGAAAAACCATGGCCTTCTTCTACACTAATATCACCTTACAACTAATAATTGCTTAGCATGCAATCTGGTTGTTGACATTTTCCTTCACAAATGTTACTACTCACATATATGCTATTATCTTTACAGTATGTTGATGCAAGTCAAAGTAACAGCAAGTAACTAAGCCTCAAAGAAAAGCAAAATCATAGGACAAAGATATTGATAGCTAGACATTGCAGTATATGGACGTGTAAAAAGGAAATAAAAATAGTGTGGCTGTCAGGCAGTAAAGGGATACTGTACTGGTTGCGGTGCTTGGCATTCTCCTTCATCCTCTGCAGGTGCTGCTGATGACACTTAAGACTCCAGGGGTTGTGTTTGAGCTGTGGGACGGCGTTACTCTGACTGCGCTCTAGTCTGTAGTAGAGCACCTCAGCCTTGTGCCGCCACTCCAGCTCCACATCATCCGGCAGCTTGTGAACACTGGACAGCAGAGGGAGAGTGATTCTTGTTACATACAAGTAGAAGAAAATCTGTTTGTGTACATAGTTCAAGTGTGTATATGGGTAGTAGAGCATAAAACTGCCCCAGCCAGTATCATCCTGTTGGCTGTTTATATAGTTTTGTGTATTGCAGTTATCCATCATCTTGTTTTACTTAGAGCCAGTTTAGTTGATTCTAAAGTTGTACATGTGTGCATCACTAACAGATGAGTGTGAGTCTTCAGACTAAACCTTTACTATTTCATAAAAAAAGACAAGCAGTATTATTATGTGGTGATGAGCACAATCATATATCATAGTTCATCAAAGTGATAGTGACTCACTTTGCCCCTGCCTGCTGAAGCATCAACTACACCTTCGACTTTGCCAAGATAACACATCCCTGTGTGTGCTGTTATCTCACCTCTTGTCTTTGTCTTTGCGAGAGTGGCGGCTTCGGCTGTCTTTGCTATAATATTCGTTGTCCACAAGCAGTGAGGATGCTGTCATTTTACCCCACTTGAGCATCTTGTTCTTGGGCTCGCAGTCAGCTGAGGGGTCCATGTTCTCCATATCTGCTGCTGGGTCACTGTGCAGGGGATATGCGATGAGGCAAAGATTTCCTTCATCATCCTCCTCAAAGCTCACTGATACCACACCTGAGGCAAGGACAGAGAGAGACAGAAAGTCATATGTTAGACATTTATATCATAGAACACTCAATAGGTTATATCACACAAAATAAAGCTGGAAAAATAAAATGAGCTCTTAAGTGCCAAGCATCTCTTATTCCCATCTTGCTGCTATTTGTAGAAATTACACTCAGAGTTTGTGTCGACACCCACATCTCTTTGAGACACTGATTCTGACCATTTCTGGGCAATAATGTGACAAACAATGGGACATACACAGAGAAGGACAGGATGAAAGACCAATAGAAACAAACCATACTCTCTTAAGCAAGTCTAATGCTGAAAAACATGCAGCAACACAATAACTAACAGGCCAAACACAAATGACAAAAGGCTATAAAATGTGTCAGATTTTATTATCAATTTTACATCACATAAACGATGCATAAATAACACACACACTGTATACATCCAGCATAAACCCCCAATCATCACCACAGACACACACACACACACACACACACACACACACACACACACACACA
>JAUBNQ010000023.1:6315772-6326203 GCA_032353495.1 Ctenopoma kingsleyae
ACACACACACACACACACACACACACACACACACACACACACACAGAAAATAGGAGTATGCAACATGCAGACATGACATTAGCATCCTATCAACTTTGGGATGTAACAGAAACACAGATCCAGAAGGTTCTCAAAGCTTCCAAATATAAAGCACAATGAATCCAACGGCAGATTTATATTTTTGCAAAATCCCCACTTGTTTCTACCATAAACAGTTACACCTGTTGGTGTCCCATAACATGGGTGGAGGAAACACAAAGATAAGATGAAGGTGAGAACAAGAGCTTACTGTACATGAAAATAAAGTTAAAGAGGTGAAAATACTGTCGGCACTAAATATCTATGGCACAGAACAAGAAATGGGAGATAAGACTGATTTTAACGTTATCTCATGGTTACATGAGTTTTTTTTATCTCTGTGTTTTGGAGATGAACATTAAAAGCAGCGGCTGAGTTTTAAGACAATCAGCAGAAAAACTATTTCTTCATTTCTTCTGGGGAGACAGAGACAATAGCTGACATTCACTCATGAGGCAGTGTCTCATATGTCCTTTAATTAGGATGTGTGGTTAAAAAAAATGAAAAACTTCATAAGAGGTGACATGTCAGACCAGTCCAACAGACTATATCTGTGTCACTTGCCCTGAAAATCCTAAGCAGGGTGTGGTGGTGGTAAGGCCATCAGGTCAGAGCACTAATTAACCAACAGTTATCCTGAGGTTTTGTAGAGCACTGCCTCATTGTGTCTCTCCAGTAGCTCCTTTAATTTCAGAGCATTGTGTACATTTCATGGCTGTATGGAAGGTAAAGCAGTAGACCACCACAACAGACAACAGATTATCTGTTGTGGTGGTCAAAGAAAGCCCATTTGTAATCTCAGCTGCAGCACCCTCCTGTGGCATTCATTGGTATTTACTGCTGGCAGGCGCCTAGAAACAGCAGGAAGTGCTACTTTTCTAAAAAAAAAAAAAAAAAATCTAAATTTACATATGCATACAACCTGCAAAAATGCTTTTAGAAACCATCTATTCCCATCTTGCACATATACACATATAGCTGACAACACAGAAAGACAAAAGCATAATAACAAAAGTCACCAAATGCTATAGGTAAGAAAAGACTTGTTTTCATTACCTCTATACTGAGGAGTAAACTTTCTCATTGCGGCAGGCAGACTCTTGTAGAACTGATGCTCACGGGGAATGAGGGGCTTGCAGATGGTCTGCTCTCCAAAGCGCAGGACACAGGAATGTCCCCCAACCTGGTGCACAAAAGGCTCAAGCATCACCCCTTTATCCATGTAGCACTGCTTTTGCTGCAGCTGATTCTGTTGCTGCTGCTGCTGCTGCTGCTTTTTCTCTGCATCTATGGCCTCCTGGGCCTGAGCCTCCACAGCCGGACTCATCCTCCACTGGAACTGGCCACACTACTGCGGGCATTAGCCTCCTCACGCACACACACACAATGTGGTGGAGGCCCTATGAGGTAGGGACACACGCAAACACACGCACACTCACTCACGCACTGCAGATCCACAGAAGACCAGTCCTAGTATCTTGCATTAAGATTGTAGTTTTTCAAGTTATTCCCACGATGTCTTCAGAAGCTGTTGTTGTTATTATCAGCTTCGTCTGTGCTGCTGGAGATTCTGCTGGTCAAACACAAAGGACAGGAAGGAAGAAACGGTGGGGAAACAGAACAAAATACTAAGATTTAGTGAATGTTTAATTCCTTTTAACTCCTTGTCTGGCAGTTCTTGTAGCTGAGTAGAAACAGAAAGCCCTTTGATGTCCTTTAAATGTTACGGTTTGAACTAGTGCTGCAGCGCCAGATAAAGCAAACAGACAGATCTTGCTTATGCCTCCGCTGCAGACTGAACACTGACAGCTGAGAGCTGGCTGAGGACTGGTAAAGCTCTCGCAAGCCTGACACTTAGCCCACCCCCATCACAAGCAACCTACCAATCAGGAGCATCCAAAGCAGGTTGTTGGGTGGCAACCCCTCAGGAAAAGGAGCAAGCAAACAAAGACAGTGGTGGGAGGGGGGAGTCTGGGGGAAGGGAGAGAGAGAGGAAAGAATAAAAACAAGGAAGGAGGGTGAGGCTGAACTCAGCTGTTTTTCTATCTGTCTGACAGCAGGGTTTTAACAACTTGACAGAAAAAGCAGCACAGTTTCCTCATATTAAGTGGGATGTAAAGCAAGAAACAACAGAACAAGGGGAGTATAGAAACAGTGGTCAGACATAAACAAAATTGCTAACTAACTACAACAAAAACATTGCTTGAAAGAGTCAATAGCTTTAGCATTTTGTGATTAATGATGATAAGAAGAAATAAGGATGCTATCTTTGAAACATAAAATGCTCATTTTATGTCGTGTAACACAGGGATAGTTTATTTTTTTAAATCAATTCCAAGTGAAATGTTTTGTCAGATGTTGATGTCAGGATGTGGTGTGAAGAAGATACAGCAGACAGTAGTAGAAGGGATGTAGCCAAAGCGAAAACCATAATCCTCATCTCACACCGTCCCAGGGCTTCCCAACACAGATTATTGCAGCAGGCAAAATAATATGTGATTACTGCAGTCACTCACTGCAGTCTCCATGCACGTGAGTCCACCTTTAAACTGACACAGATGAATACACAGTGTAAAGTCGCTACAGCAAGTGTTCATACCCCTTTACTGTATTTTTTGTGGAGCTCTTGCAAGCACAGATTACAGAAAGGTTTTTTTCAAAGGTTTCTCTGTTTTTGGCTGCTGCCATGACCATGCTCCAATTAGTGACAGTATTAGTCAGATAATTAGCAATGAGATGTGGAGTTTGTTGCCATCTATGCAGAAGAGTTCTGAAGCTCTGTTAAAGTGACTTTTGGGTTCTTGGCTACCTCCCTGATGAAGGTCCTTTTTGTCTGGTTACCCAGTTTAGAGAGATGGAAAATTCTAGTTGAAGTCCTAGTGGTTTAAAACTTGTTCCATTTCATAATTCTTGAAGCCACTATACTCCTCAAAACTTTAAAAAAGGTGTTATACCTTTGTCCTGACCCGAGCCTCATCACAAAGTGTTACTGTGGAGTCTAGTTCCTTGGATTTCATGTCTTGGTTTTTGTCCTGACGTGTAGTGTGAATTGTGGGGGCTTATAAACAGGTCTGTTCCTTTCTAAACTATGTCCAGTCAGTTCAGTTTGCCACAGGTGGACTCAAAGTTCTAGACTAATCTCAAGTAAAGTCAAATCATACAAGATGCACCTGGCCACAATTTTGACTGTTAAGTCAAAGGTCTGAATACTTTCATATTGAAAGATTTAAATTCTTCATTTTTAATAGATTTCTTAAAATTCCTGGGATTGGCTTCATTTGCCTTGCACCCCTCTAAAGGCTAAGAGCATATAGCTTATGGATAGAAAATCATCAGCTTATGGTTGCATGGTTGTAGACAACAAACCTGCATCATCTTCAGCTGTTTTTTGTGTGTGAATGTGTGCTTTTATGTGCACATGCATGTTCACTATACATTTAAGTTGGACATTGGCTGGTTGTGTGGGGAAGACTCAGAAATCCTAGCACTAATCTCTAATCCTGCCTCTTGGAACACAAGAGGAAAATAGGCCATGACAAACAAGCAGAAAATAACCACAGTTACACTTAAACACACATGTTGTGTACATACACACAAATACATCTAGAGCAGTTTGATAGTGGACAAAGAAGTCGAATGAACCTTACAAGTCCTGAATTACCATTAAATATGCCCCTGCTCTAAAATGTTTCAACAATGGGCAATTTGACAGACTACATAAACACGTTATATTACTAGAAGAGAAAGCTGTGTTCTGTCATCTCTGACTCAATGTAATCATTTCTTTTCATATATAGCAAGAAGCAAAACATAGGTGCTCTCATTTATATATGTTTCTGTTGTCAAGTTACAAAAAATTATGATTTGATTGTGTGTAATAAATAATATTTCAGATCTCCTGGAAATCCAAGATCTGTAACATTGAGTCCATCCATCAAAGCACAATTTTATTGCCATGCAGTGTCAACATGAAGTTAAAGAAATGTCAATACCTGCTTTGTCTGCTGTATTCAAATTAGTGATGAGAGACAGCTAGCAGCTAATAACGTCAAACAAATAACACAAATGAATTACTCAAAGCAGAAAAAGCGCTATGGGTCATTTAAAAAGTTAAAGAAACTCAATACAACACATGCTATTTGAAGCTGAAAGAGCTAACAAAGCAGCTGGCTCAAACATAAACCATGTAAATAGGAAATCTTTAAATGTGTGCAGCAGTAATAAACAATGCATGATTGACTTAAGAAGTGTACAGAGGAAATTACACAGGGAGAAAGAAAAGACAGTGAAGTGAAAGCCATGACCTTGAAAGAAATAGGCTGAGCACAGCATAGGGCAGCTATGGGGGATTTTTACAGTGCCTGTTACAAACAGAAACGGATACACAGCCAACAGACAGTTGGAATCTGAAGGAACAGGTTTGCAAGACCAGATCAGTACTGCGTTTTTGGGTATATGCACCTTGCTGAATCTGCCTGTTTCCTTTTCCTCTGAATATCCATGAAACCCAATGTATTACACTGGAACACAAACTACTGTAAAGCTGTTGACTGTAAAGTCAGACACTGACATCTTCATGCTGTAACCACTGAAGAACCCTAATTTTACAAACTGACACAGAAATGAAACCTGGATCTATCTCTCTCATTGTAATAGTTAATGAGCAGGCAGAAGTCTAAGTCTAAGCCAGCAACATGTTTTTTTGACTGCCCTGTACCTTTTGCTCCATATTCAGAGTCAAAGTCACGCAGGCAACTGTCTCAACATCCACACCGTGATCAACACATTCACTGAGATCAAAGGCCTCACTTAGCAGACTTAATCTGTGAGCTTTTATCTATCAACAATAATGGTGCAGCAAGGGGAACAGTATGTATGTCACTGAGGGTAACAGCTGGGTGGACATTATATTGAATCAAGGCTGTGGTAGTTCCAGAGAGCTTTAAAGCACGTTCAGGTCTCCCAGAAATGTGATCGTCAAATGTATCTGTATTAACAGGATCCATTTAGAAAGGGATGTTTGTTGAGGGTGAGGGTGAGGTGAGTGCAGAAAGGAAGGGTGGGCAAGGTCTGTCTTCCGACCTAGTGTGACCATGGACATTTGAGGAGGAGGCTAATATAGAGGTGCTGAGTGAAGTGAGATTTAAACAGACATGGAGGACTGAGAGAAGAACACAAAGGCCAGAGTAACAAAAACATGTATTCAGCTACAGTATGTATGAATAGGTCTATAACTTGGGTCACGCTTACAGTAAACACAAAACAATCGTGAAAATAAATACTCTTTTAGACCTACAGTAAACATCTCCAATAAATGTGTATCCTCGTTGTCCTGGTTCTGAGAACTAGTTTGTTGTGTGTTTTTGTATGGTTGACCTTAGCTCCTGCAAGAGCCTTAAAAGGATGAGACAAATAATCTGAATGAGGTGGCATGAGTCTGGATTTACCTGGACTGACTAATGCGGTTGCCAAGGAGAAATATGCATAGACACATCAACTCATATTCATGTGTCCACAACATTCAAATTACATGAAGATCGCAAATGCAGACACAGAGCAGCAGAACCAAAACAAGAACCCTCCATGCAAACACATAAAAACAAACATGCATATGTGCTCTATTTCTGCTGCCCTTGCACCTTGGCAGGAGTGCAGTGGAAAAGGGCCGATCTTACCTGTTGTGACGATTTGCAGGATCAATTTTCAGACTGAACGCATCACGCCAGATAAACCTACTAACCAAATCCTCATGGGTCACCTAAGTCCCCACTAAAGATACCACAGGCTGTTGGCAAATCAGGCTGCAGAGTCGCTATTAATAAACAAAGTCGGCTCCATGCCAATGGCAAGAGACAAACACCAGGATCATGCAGCAAGGAAACAATTCACTCAATGCCAATAGGACAGACACTGAAGTTACATAGCTACACAAGCTGTCAGGACCTGATGACAGTTCCTGTCTATAGCAGCTATGATATCACTGTAGACATGTATTAACTCTGTCTATATTTTGGTCCAGTCATCTCTATTTTGCATGTAAACACAGTTTTAGATTTTTTATACATATGTAGGTATGCTGACAGGAAGATGACACCATGTGGACGAGGGTGAGAGGAGCTTCATTTTTCAAAATACTGTATCTTCATCTTTTCTTTTTACTCCTTATTTATGATCAAATACAGAGTAGTTTTGTTTATTGTCTATTTGATCTATGATTTAGAGTGTGCAATGATAGTCAAGTGATACCTGCTATAATGCCTGTAGATCTAAACCATAAAAGGCAAAACAATCAACGCTGACTAAAGAAGGGGCAGGACTGACTGTCTGTGTGACATGAATGTATGTGTGTACATCTTAGAAATGGGTGGGGCCTTTCAATGTGAGGTCACTTCACCACCACATACTCATCTTGAACTTGTTTCCTGCCTGAAAACAGGGAGGTAAAGACTCAAAATATGACAAAGAGTGAGGAAACAGAAAATAGAGCAATGACTGTGATAAGGGGAGACAGAGTAAGATGATGATTGGCCTAATTAAAAATATAAAAATATCCTGATGTCCTCAATAAACCATTTCCTCCTGTGTTCTTTTCCAGCGTATGGTGAGTAACAATTATGAACCAGTCAAAATTATTAGTCCGTGAGACACTTCACACACAATAAATAGCTATATTTTTTTATAAATTACTTTGTTTTAAATTTTTACTTGGAAACAAGATGAAGTACATTGTTGCAAAGAAATTCAATATAAACATTATCCTTGAATTACACAGAACTATCATTACAGAAAGACTATGATCAAATAAAAAAGTCATAATTACTTTACGTAATTTACTCAACATTGTGTATTTTTAAATGTTAGTGTAGCACGGAACACTTAAAAACATGGATGACTAGGGATAGGTAGATGATTCTGGTGTATGAATAAACATTTAATGAGTACAGTGAGCGAAAGAAGGTTTTCACATTAGATGATTTCACTTGCCAAATACAGGCATATGTTGCTCGCAGTGTTTACAAAGGCTCCAGTCCAGCTACTGTTCGTGTACTAGTCCCATGACCATGGTCTGCCAACTCACTGGTCGACCTTGATACTGAAATGTACCAAGGCTGACATTTAATATACTGTATGTGTAATATCATATACTATTGTGATTTTCTTGCTTTGACATCAACACTTTCTAATCAAGCTAGAATTTCCTTATACTCCAGTCCCCTTGTATATTAAAGTCTAGTTAGGCAAAGGAAAAAAGGAGGTGCCATGAGAAATGGGAATCTGTAGACTGACAGGAGAGTGAAAACAGAGATGGTTGATATAGAAGATATACTGAAGGTTTATAATAGAGACAAGTGTAATTGCAGCATGTCCTAAGCCAGGAGAAGGCCAAGATTAGAGCTGTGAGTATCCAGAGGAAAGGGGGACAGCCAGAACGAGTTCTGGAAGAAACCAATGTTCTGCCAAGTGGTAAGCTATCTCATATTAATTAGCTAATTATTTAGCCTCACACCTTTGATCCTAAATAGATTCTGGTTATGCAAGTGGCTATGTAAACTGCTCTGTATTTAAAATATTTTTTTGATTTAAAGATAATACATGCTTGGCAAACAACAGAATTGACAATGCTTCACTGAGTCCATATAAAATGGTATTCTGGGTATCTGCTAATCAATTAGTAATGCCCAAGATAGTGACTGGGTGGGAAGCCATTGAATTAAGGAATTACTGGTAAAGCCATAAAGCTCAACAGTCCTGTACAGTAAACGTCACACATTTCCTGTATTTAAGCTTTGCCACACTCTTGACCTGTCTGCACTTCTTAGAATCATTAGACAGATACTCTGGCTTCAGCCCACTGACACAGTGCAGTCCACTAGCTTCAGATTGGTGCAAAACTCCTAGTGCAGTTAACACTACTAAATGCTGCATGCTCACTACAGTCTTATTGCTGAAATTGGGAAATGTTTTTCGTTAATTGCTGGCAATGTGAGGCACAACAAATTATGTATATAATTAAGTAAAATCAGTAGTAATAATTAATAATCCCTTATTATTTAGTTTTTTTGCATATTGATTAATTTATGAGTATCATAATCTTGCAAAGTAGAAATGTGAGCCTTGTACAGTACCATTAAAACCATATTCCCCAAGTTGTTTTTGTTCTGGCATTCCCTTCATATATGCCTGGACTGGATTATTTCCATGACCATTGGCTGTGTTACTCTTCTGCAGCTAAGCATGGTCGAAGAGTATTGGCTCACCCCACTTTTAAGGTTAGTTTCTTAGAAGCCACATAGATACTGTAAGACAACAGAGATGTCTCTGACAGCATTATGGCTTGGTTAAGGAAAACTTTGGCTCTGCTTCGCATATGAACCACGCTCAAACACAAATCTGTAATTCTACTCAAACGAAAACAAGAATTTGGGCAACAGTTGTGCAGCCAGTGAGAAGTGGCATGATATGTCCTTTCCACATGATGTTATAAATAATGTGATGTTATAGTGTCTTTTCTAAATGTTTTACTGGCTGTGGACAGGTAACGTTTAGGCCAACAGTCTCTCAGGGGCTTTTGAGTTTAGTTACACTGTGTAAGCAAATGATACCTGTCAACATATTGGTATCACAAGCACCCTGTCACACTCCTATCTCTGCTGAAGCCTCTGTTATTCATATAGAGTTGTATGTCAACAACACTCAACACCTTATCCATGGCTTCACATGTAGCACCATGACAGCTTGGACACTTGAAAGTCTGCCACGACAGACAAAACACATCACACAGCAGACAAGGGTATGGGCTGAGAGTGAATCTGTTTGTGTTTTGAATGTTGTGCCTGTGGCAGTTGTTTTCAGACATGGGCAACATAATGTTACATGATGAGTTTAATGCTAAAAGAATACTTATCTGATCCTACAGGGAAAGCCACTATGTTACTTCTAATGGAAAGTTTCTGTTAAAATCAAAAGCACATCTGTGCTGATAGTTCAAAGAATTTTTGTGTTTCTCTACTAAAGGTACTTGTTTATCATTAAAAACCATGAGCAATACCCAATTTTGTTGCCATTATGTACAGTATATGATAAAGTTGTTTCATGCCATACGTCAGTGTCAGAGATGTACTGTTAGAACTGTTGGAATGACATTTAGCCTATGGTGCATAGAGGTGACACTAACAACTGCAACCACCTTCCAGTCACCTGGCGAAGGATCTGCATGCCACAATTAAATCACATCTGCAACTAGTATGAAAAGCTTAGATTGAGCCTCAGATAAGGAGAGAATGATCTTAAAGAAGACAATTACATTAAGATGTGCTTGTGTGGAGGAACTGCAGTAAAAAGATGCAGAACAATCTTTTTAGTCAACCTGACAAGCCCTCATGACATCGAATGATTGAGGACATTGAACACACCATTTTATGTGTGTGTTTGTGTGCTTCCCAGACATTTTGTCACCTCCAAAGTGTGTCAACCACCCCACATGGAATAATTGGATGGAAGGCTGCACATATTCTTCAGCATGTTGGCACATCTCTCACTCCACATAAAAACACACACACCTATCTCACTATAAATAACAACACTCATACACTTTATCAGATTCTATTAAAAGCTGGGCACTGACATAAACACAATGGCATGCCCTCAGTGCAACTCACCAGACCAAAGCTCCTTCTATACACTCCCATTGCTGTGTAGAGCCAAAACAGCATTTGCACGCAGCTATTTCTTACCCAAAAAGGATAGCCCATTGCAATGGTGACAGTACACTTTCAAATCATGTGAATCGCTGTTTATTTCTTTATAAGGATGTAGCAGACCCATACATATGTTATTGGTATTTCAGATAAACAAATATTAAGACAAAAAAGAAAAGATGAAGGAACGAGGAATTGAATTATATGATAAGAGGACAAGGGAAGTTTAATATGGGACAGACAGAAAGAAATGTGAAAGCCGACACCATCAAATTAAAAGAAACGTGATCATTGCAGAGAGAAGACAAGCAACTGCTTCATCCAGGCCACCTAATACTGTAAATCAACTCAGCATGCAAAAGGCACATTGCCTCAGCCTCTGCTGCCCAGATGAATAGTAATCCTTGGAAAAAGCCTACACACGTGCAAAAACATAATACGGTAATATGAGGCTCTAAGACAGAGTACAGTTACAACAACTTAGAGGATTGCTACTGACTGGCCTCAAGTACTACATGCACTCTTTATTTTTTTAGTGAGTAAATAACGTGCATGCGCGCGTATACGCACGCACACACGCACGCACGCGCGCGCACGCACACACACACACACACACACACACACACACACACACACACACACACACACACACACA
>JAUBNQ010000023.1:6334462-6353070 GCA_032353495.1 Ctenopoma kingsleyae
TATATATATATACATAATAGCATCTCTGCCTCTAGACAAGACATTTAAATGTGTCATCTTGGGCTTTAGGTTAACAGAATGTGAATCAAAAACTGAATAATATAAAAATAATGAAAATAATGAATAGAGTAATAATCATACCTAACCTAAACTAAAACAGGTGATGTTGTCATATGGACCTTCTTAAAGACCATATCCACAGGTTGGAGGACATTGTTTCAAATTTCTAACAAATATGTAAATACATTGTTTTGAAAGTGATAGGCCTAACAAATAAACATGGGGCTTTTGGGTGGCTGAGGTGGAATATGAGTACATTTACTCAAATAGCTAATCCAGAAGTTGAGTTGAGTCAAACTGTTTGATTGCTCATCCAAGTAGTTTCTTCAGTCTGAGAAAAGTTGGTAGACCTCAAATTTATCCTATCTAACAGATTTATATAAAAAAAAATTCGAAACATGGGGCAAAACATCATGTTTTAAGTGCTTAAAACTCCCCAAGTGAGTGTGAATACTTCCTTTATAAGGAAAAGTAAAAACTGCAGCTGTGTGTAATCATGTTGTTAGATCTTGTGGCTGTGGAGCAAAGTTATATAATAGGTCATGAACTTTTCAGAGAGTGAGTGGGGGGTGACAAGCAGCCAGGCCCCAGACAGATATCAATAGACAAATGTTTCAGAGGGACACTAAATCCTGCCAGTAGCATTTTCAGCTTCAGCGTGCATGTGTGTGTGCTGATGAGATTCTTAGAGAGAGAGTGAGGTGGGTGAAGAGGAGACATTTGCTCTTAGTCTGGTTTCTGGACCCAACCCACTGATCACTTGTCATCTTAGTTTCTCTGTCTGATTTATTACTGAAGCTTGTATATTAAATTTTCTTCATTTATCAGACCCTTGACAGATGGTGGAAAAAATTATACACCACAGATGCACCACCCATGTGAGAAAAAATGCACACATGCTCAAATACACTCATAATGATTCAGATTTACTCCCTACTACCTTACACTTATATTAATGGAGTCACTGGCAGCAGTTTTCTACTGACTTTACATATGATTTTGTTCCAGACGTGCAGCTTCAGGTTCTTTATGTCCAATGATGAGTCTTTGAACCATGAAATGTAAAAGGAAAGCAAATGAGTCTGTAATGACTGTCTGCGTAACTAATCATTCAGTTCAACTTAATATCTTAAGTTTATTGAATTGTTTTCTTAAGTCCCATTAACTTCACAATGACACTGAATTGTTTATTCTCACTTGACTCACATTTCTAAGGCAACAGGAGAACGTATGTTGCTAACAAACTTAAATGATTAACAGTGTGGTGAATGTAATGCATATGTGGGCTTTGGGACTGTGGGATTTCATCAACAGTGCATGTAGACTGAACTGGTGCACCTGGTAGTGTCCATCTCCAGTGAATGATGTCAGCGGGCTTCATAAGGGTTGGAGCATGCAGTGGGGGTCAGAAAACTGCACAAATCCACTAAGCACCATGTGTATGAGCCTACTGATCATCAAATGCTAGAAATAGATACTTTTTCCTGTGCATGCTTTTTTTTTAAAGTATTCATAAAAACTGTTCTGCTACGATCATTTTACAACAGCACAAAATTATCATTATATATCAAAATATATCATTTCAATATTTGAAATTACTTTCTCAATGTGCAGAAAGACAGTTCTGTGAAGAGAAGAAAAGAGCAATGATTGCAAATGTTTCTCAGTTGCAGCTTTGATTTAATGACATAGGCATTTCCAAAGGTCAGCGCAGTGAAGAGAAAGAACAACAACGTGAACAACATCTACACAGACCAACACAGAGAAACAAGCCACCATGCTGTCTTTGGATCTAGTTCAAGGAACAGTGAGTGGGTTCGTTACTTTCTACTCAGTCAGTCTCAAGAGACAATGCCTCCTTTTTGTCTAAAAGGACAAAAGCGAGATCATTCTCTGTTCCCTTGGACAACTTTCCTTTGTTACATTTGGACTGTATGCATCGTGGTGGGTTATGTCACAGAGCTCCACAACAACATCGTCTTAGACAAGCCCTGGTATACTTCTCCTTTGTAAGCCAGCTCTCTCCAGTCTAGGGACACAAGTCTTTGAGTCCAGCAACAACTAATGAATATTAATGACTGTGCTTTCTATGACCGCAGACATATGTTGAACCGTATTCGTTTGCCTGTTACGTGAGACGTGTAATCTAGCATTCTTGTGTCAACAGCTAAACTCATTCATCAACATGTCTAACAATTTTGTGATGATGACAGTGACTTTTCATGCGTTTGTGAGCACACCAGTACCAAAGATTTAGGACATGTTTGCAGACAGGATATAGTTTCAAAATGTTTAATGGATCATTTTTAATTGATGCTTTTCACAGCAGACATTTTGACTTATCAAAACTGTAAAGGTACATGTGTCAATAATAACATTAATGATGACTCCATTCAGTTGACTGTCCCAGTAAACCATGTCACTGAGGGAGCCTGTACATATCAGAACCCTGACAATGGCTCATGTAGCTCACCATCATTATTGTTAATGTTAATAACATTGATCTTAAATTGTGCGAATTTGTTGTACTAGCTAGATGCATAAAAAACTAAATGTGAATTGTTAATGCTGCACTAAACAGCACTGGGTCAAATGAGTATGTGTGATGTGGAAAGCGTTAACACATTCAACTTAATGTGGTCAGAATATGTCAGTCTTGTGTTGAGAGCTTGTTCTAAAGCAGTCTCCAAAAATGAGTTAATGCGACTTTGAATATATTGTACTAGTGGGAAGTTGGTTATGTGGCTGTGATGGAGATAGTCAAGAAATCGGCTGAGGCAGTCACAGCTGGCTAAACCAATACGTCCAACTATTACACAAACATGTTTATCTAGCTACTTGACAGATATTTATAGGGCTGATGCAGGGCTCCATATGGCCTGGCAGAGTGACATTAACCACTGTACTACTCAGAGCTCATCCCATAATGCAAATAGCACAGAAACAGTGTGAAATTTTGCTGGGTAGAAGTCACTACTGCTCCAGTTATGCAAGCCTTAAAGCAGTGCCAAATTAACCAGGGTATCTGTGGGAGCTGTTTACAAGTGGAACCAAAATGAATAGAGTTTTGATCAATTAGAGCAAAAACATTGGCTTCCCCACGCCCATCCAGTTGTCTGGCTGGGTGCTGGACCGCTCTCCACCTGTGTGGTTTTATTCAACTGCAGAACTGAATTGGTGTAGACTGGCATCTTCAGGCATTATTTATGGCTCCCTAAGAGCACCGGGAACACCGCCACCAGGAAACCAAACACAATAAAAAGGGAGCGAGAGATCTTACATAACCAACAGCACAGGATATCACAGGGCTACCAATTATAAATCAAATGAGAAAGCACAACATCCACTAGAAAAAAGTCATATGATTATATTAACAATACAAACACAGTCTCTTTAAAGCATACGCATTCTAGGTTAAGCTTATTTCAGTCTTATGTGTCATATGTTTAAATCTGGGAATGAAATTATCAGCACCACTCATAGCTCCTCCCTGCTAAATGACTAGTGATTATGAATTATATTTAATTATAAAGTGGAATTGAGGATTCACAGTTAAAAGTTAAATGGTCAAGCATCTATTGGTAGTTTAAGAAGGTTTACTGATTATAACTAACTAGAATACTTCTACAAGACCCTAAAGCTGGAAACCAGTTTTAAGTTTGATCTTCAATGACTTTCCAAATGGTGTCACTGTATACTGCAAACGTACTTGATTCATCCTTTGTTTTAAATCATTTGTGGAATGCAGTAAAGTGCGTTATGCCTGTTTCCTCCCTGTTTCTTGAACAATTAGAGCAAAAACATCCGCCTCCCAATGCTCCTCAAATTACAAACTACTTAAGTGGTAAGTGGAATCCGGTGAGGTTGGTAATGTCCCATTTCTCACCTCTGACTTTAAGCATTCAGACAGAGAAAATTATATACAATTTTGTCACAGACATGTTATTTATCAGGTGTTACTGATACTTCGAAAACTGGCACACAGGCACAAAGAGAACTATACTATAGCTCTTGATCTGTTGCAGGTTTTGATAAGGCCTAAATTATGTATCTAAATAAATGCCATTACGATTTCTCACTTCCCTCTATGTGTCTTCCTATCCTTATATTCTTTATTGCGCCTGTGTCTGCAGACACACACTGTGTACGTACACACTCACAGTTTCCCTGTTGCACACAAGAACATTTTGCACCTCTTCCATCCCATTCTCAGTCAATCTCCTGCGCTGTTCGTTTTCTGAACCATTTTCTGTGTGTTCATTATCAATGCACTGCTGATTAGCACATCACCACAGAGAGAGCTGGCTGGCCATTCATTCAGGTTTCAATGGGTATGACGCAAATCCCCGGCCTGTTTGGTGCCCCGTGGCCTGGACCTGCTCTCTTGGACGGTGACTCTCTTGCTTCTACATGCCTCAATTGGCACTCAGACAGGTTAGAGCAGCTGAGAGAGGGCCAGAATCTGCAAATGTACCACAAGGCATCCCATAAACACCCTGGAGTCCTGCTGAAGTTCACCTGACATGATCTCATGTGTGATGTGACCTAAATGTGTAACACAAGCTGTGTTTCTTACATAATTGCTTATTTTATAAAGAGTTTCAGTAGGACGTGACAGGGCCTATTAAACCAAACTTGTTTTTGTCACCTCTTCAATCTGTGCAGATATTTGTTTTCCTCTGTGGCTCAATCTGTCACTTAAATTTAAGTTTAGTAACACACATTTTTAACATTATACTACAGAGACACCTTTTAAGGCTATGTTAATTAACTACTAGACTAGTCTTTGTATTGATTTTTGAAATCAGTCAGATACTAATCTATATGTGTACGTTATGGAAAACTGAATTGACATGACGATCTTACAGTCACATTAATACTGTATCGGAACATAATGTTTTTACCTTTTCTCTGCATAAATAGTTGTGTCTACTACATTAGAAAATACAATATGAGCATAAAAACACAAATGATCATTGGTCAGTTTAATAACAGCTGAGAGAGAGGCTGTGGTAATTTGGACAAATTACAGATAATTGTAATAATTCATAGTTCAGTAGTCATTGCGTGTTAGTTTGGTTTATTATTCATGGTTTGTGTTACTTGACAGAGGCACTGTCCTGCCATCTACTGGCCTTACCAGGTATGGAGATCAGAAAATCAATTAAAGAGGAATAAATATATTAAAAGATTGATCAGGATACTGGTTATTTAGAGTTTCCTCCTGTATGGTACACACTGGAGATGTCTGTGGTGACAGTGCTGCCATCAAACTCCATGTTGCAGACAAACACTCTTAGAGTCAGTCTTGTCATCATTGTTGTATTATAACAGCTCTACAATAAGCTACATCATTAATAGACACACACTGATGCTTTAAATAGGCCAAGTAGAAGCAGAAATTTATATTTGAGCAGTGACTTGTTCAGTCCACCAGGTGGAGCACTTGTAGTTAAAAGTGTTTTCCGTGTAATAGAAGTCATTCATTTCATATGTTGTGAGAAGTAAAGAGCCAGAGTGAATTTAGATGTATGATTTGGGGGAGAACTATTAACATACTGTGAACTTATTAAAAGTAACTTTTTAAAGTTTGAAAGTAGTTATAAAAAAATAAATTACAGTTGACATAAAAAAAATCACATAGGCTATAGATTCACCAATGTGATCAATCAGTTTTGTTCTAAATTTCTTTCTTCTGACTCATTTTTGTCATAGAACAATTACAGTGCATGTTTCAATAAAATTTAAGAGTCACAAGGACATTGGGTAGGATCATATAGTTAAATACAGTATATAGTTATGGCCAAGCAGTGTAAAGTGTTGCGTTCAGGTTGCTCTGTAGGCATGAGTTTGAGTCATTAAACTTTTCCCCAGTGATACTGTGCTGGTAGGGAAACGTGTTCTTCTCCACCTACCTGTTCCATATTGAAAATATAACTAACCATAATCATAATAACAGTGAAACTCAAGAGCACCAATTTAAACATGACATGTGACAGCTTGTGATGAGGATTTTCTTTACATTGATTAACTGACAAAAGATTTGCACATTGAACATGAACATAATAATTTGATGCGGTATTAGAGCTTCAGCATAAATTCTACAGCGGACATGTTTTTAGTTATATTCCAATACTAATACAGCTCCTCAGGGTGTTGCACATCACCAGACACAGACATCTAAGCAGACAAACCTCAGCTGTCTGATGTATTCTGTGATCTGTTCTGCAGTAAGCGTGTGTTCTGTGCACTAAGAAGATGAACACTTCCTCTGCCCCACTGTGTGCCTGAAATGTAAACTGAAGGAAGTGAATATGAACACGGATGACAGCCAAAAAAGATTTTACCAATTTACGAAAATATATGAGAGCCCTCCTCACCAGCTGCTCCCATGACACATGTGCTGCTGTTTAAAGACACAGTGTAGAGTTCAGAGGAGGTTTTACTCCAGTGAAAAGCTGCCACACCAGAACCAGGAAGATATTAACGTATTCACAACATGGTGTTGATGACAATTTCTGTCTTTGATGACTCGATTAAAAGACACTGAACCAATTTTCATTACTCATGACATTATGGTTTGATAATGCATGTGTTATGTAAACAGTAGAATCGGATATTGATGACTGCATAACTTGACTTTGAACTCAGATCAATGGATCAAGGCTGCAGTCAAGTCTGAGTTCAAGTCCAAATGAGATTCATAGTAAATCAGAAAAAATATTAGATCACTTAATAAGACCACTTAGTTGTTTGTAATTGTTGTTGTGATAGAGATATTATAGTCTATTATTGCACTTTTTCCTACTAATATTATTAATACGTCACTTTGGAAAGTCTGAGTTGTTTTTTTTTGGGGCTGTATTTCTTACTGTCTTTCATTATTAATAAAGTGAAAAACATCAAAAAAGAATATAAAATATTTTTTTAGTTGATCCATTATTCTAGACCCATTTAATCAGACTCAGTTTTAACAACCTTGTGTTGTAAAGTGTCAAAAAATCTAATTGTGAACCAAACGAAATGTTATATATGAAAACAAACCTGTTATTAACAAATTAATATAATTTGAAATTTATATATTTACTCACATGTTTGAACCACATCACTAAGGTGTCTCTGTAGTCATGGTGATGATCACTGATGTGATGACATGCTGGTATAAAAACCAAATGGTAAAACCTGTAGAGAACATTTACGTCCCCCATCATACCTGTTTCTCTTATTTCGGTGTTAAAATACAGCACACAATAAGTTTTCATAAGTGTGCACATGGCAGGTGGAAAATACGTGATTAATAATATGATATTTGAGAATCATATCAGTTTTGAGGGGGTGAACATTTGCTGTCGAGTTAACATTGAAAGTATAGGACAAAGATGGCAACTGAGCCATTTAAAAAAAAATCAGCATCAGCAGGAGACTGACGTCTGACGTCAGAGTCGTCAACCTGGGCACGTTTATAGGACGATGAGGACTTAGTTTGTCTGTGTAATGATTAATCAAGAGACACGAAACAAGTAATTAAATGAAAAAAGTCCAGAATAGACCTGCTGGATTATACAGTATGAAGGAAATGGTGGCTGAGGGATTATTACATTTGTATATAGTTTGCTACACGGTGGCACACAGCTCAGTGTTTTTGGTACGTTTTGTACGTTCCTTTCTTTCTTTGTGCTGGCCTGGGTCTGATACAGTGGCCTACGTGCCTGTCAGGTTAAGATGATGATTGTGTCATCTGAGGGCCTCTGGTAGCGTCTTGCATCACAGCCCATACAGACATGCTGCACCTCATCAAGGATATGATTGGCCAGTTGCTTGTTATTGTAAACCTGTATATAGTTTGCTCAGTCATGGTGCACAGGTCAGTGTTTCTGGTGCGTCTCGCACGTTTCATGATACTGATACATGATACTGGCCTGTGTTTAAAATATGAGGAAGCTATGAGGAACTCTTCAGACAACAACTCTCTTAACCTTAATGAGGTTAAATGTGTTCTCTGGAGCTAGAAACACATGCAGTTTTATTTACTGGTCCCACTCATCACTGGCCTCACAAGATTCAGATTGAAATTTAAACTGGCAGACTGCATCTGCTCTTTGTTTCCAGTAAATCATTTTTCACATGTTACAGTTTGTGTTTATGTGTTGTCAGCAGCTCACAATACATTAATAGTTAAATATATGACTAGTTCTCACCCCAATCATGAGTCTGAATTCACTCTGGCTATTTACTTTTCACAACATATACAATGAATGACTTCATGTACACTGAAAACACATAAAGTGCACCATCTGGTGGACTGAAGAAGTCGCTCACTGGAAATCTAACAAAAATGGTTTGTTTTGATACTTTCTCTTCATCTCTATGCACTGCAAATAGTGACTGTAAGAACTGTGTCAGTTCATTTCTGTAGAAGATGATCAGTACAGTAAAAAAAATCAATACTCATTTACAAAGGTTTTAAAATACCCTTAAAATAACGTACAATTCAAATAGTACTTCCTTTTAAATGTGTTTTTAAAATGTATCCTCTGTAGAGTGGAAAGAAAGCTCGAGTCTGGTGTTTTGTATGTTTTCTATCCACAATAGCTGTGTTTTTAAAAAGTCCCACAGAGCTGCCGAAACCCGGGATCGAACCAGGGACCTTTAGATCTTCAGTCTAACGCTCTCCCAACTGAGCTATTTCGGCCTCGGTGGAAAGTGTGTGCGCTGTTCTCCAGCGACTGCAGAGGTCGCCCTTGTGATGTGGCCTGTATTTCTAACCTGATCTAGCTGCGCTTATGTCATTTGAAGAAAAAGAAGAAAAACAAAATCATTTAAAAAAAGATAGATGCACTGGAATGATTGTTTTCGCCATGTTTAAGTGCTGCAGGCTCCATCCCACATACATGACCTTTTTTTCCCTATATACCGCCGAGGTCTGGAGCGCCTCCTTCCCACGAAGCTAAAAGCCCACGCAAGTTTTCAAAACTGCATTGTGGCAGCTTTTTTAACTAATGTGTGGTTATAACTCACTGGGATGAGAAGCATGTCATGCACACGTCCAGGTAGTTAGTGATTAGTGCAAAGACTGACTGCACTGAAACAGTGTGAGGATGGCTTCTCGTCGGGAAGAATAAACAGTAAAATTAGATTTGAACATACCAAAAGGGACAGGACTGCTAGAATTAACACATACAAATAGCACCACCCACTCACTATATTATTGTCCGCCTCTTGATTATTATAAGTGAACAAGTGCGCGTAGGATATCGTGCACACATGCAGCCTCTGTGCAACACAGACCCCAGAGAATCGCAGTAATCCGAGGCTGTTTATTTACTGCAGTAATGTATGGTTGTGTCCCGGAGGATTTGCTGTTCCTTCAGGTACCGAGGGACTCATCATGGACAGAACTCCATACATTAACCACATGAACCCTACGAACCTGTTTTTCATGCTTTTGGGCTATCAACATTTTTATATTGTATTTTTCAGTACTTCTTGTGCAGTAATTTTTCGGCATTAATAGCCGACTACACATATTAATTCATACATCCATGAGCACAGAACAAAGGCAGTAAATGCAGATCTCAGTATTTCATATTTAATGACATAATTACACTCTGCATGGTGACACATTCACACAGAAACAACACCATGAAGAAATTCAGTTAAAATAGCATATTCTTTGTGTACATACAGTATGATAACCTATGTATATTTATACATTCAAGAACAAAATCACGTGGCCTCTGAACTGTCAAGTCTCTGTTGTAAAGACAGTTACTCTCTGGTGTTTGCTAATGCACTAATGTTGAGTTGACCCATGGGACCAGATGTCTGTGTGCTGACAGACATGAACCAGCTGCAACTGGAAATATCCTCTAATCAAACAAAGTCAGTCTGTAGTCATATACATCTAGACTGGGTGACTCACACTTTAGGAATAAATCCAGATCTGACCAGTATTTACATCATGTACATTTATGCTATTGCAATTTATTTATTTAATTATTACTGAGCCCAACAGGAAATTTCAGTGTGGTGGCCAGACTGGGGGCACATACTTGAAGAAGATGGGCTCATTTGTAAAATAAAAACCCTGCTTTTAGAAGATACTAATAACAGTGAAAGTGTTTGTTCACTGTAAGCAGAGACAGCTCTGGCCACTCTGGTGCCCTAGGCGAGATAATGGTTTCCCCCCAAAAATATGAATGCACCGTGACATTAATTAATAAATAATTAAACATCGCAAAATATGATTTAAAAGTTTGAAAAACTGGAAGACAGGAAACAGGAGGGAGCAGGTAGCCAGGCTGTGTTATAAGGTAATACAATACAGCTACCAACACCTCTAAAGGCTCAGTAATAAACATTCTAACTTGTTTGTTTAACTCAGACAATACAAATGATTGGGATTTCTGGACAGTGCCAGGCCATTAGTTTCCCTCTGTTCCCAGTTTTTGTGATAAGTCAATCTACAGTACACAGTTGCTGTTTCTCATACAGACGTCTCTGTAAGAAAGCAAATGAGTGTTTCCAGACTATCGCTTTAAACTAGCTACTTGTAGTATATGCAAAACATGAATAACAGTTTCTGTAGTAACATTTGATCTCTTAAGCTAAAGTAAAAGTGTATTTAATATGTCACACTTTTCCTGCTCTCTGCTCACTCACACTAAAAAAAGTCTGACACATTTACATCTTGTTTACATTACTGTTCTCCCTTTTGCTCAGAATACACAATACACCATCTAGCCAAGTGCTCAGAGCAGAATTAAGGCAGAGACAATATCAAGTACATTCAAACAGGATTCTGAATATGATGTGTTCGAAGAGTATCAACAATTTTTAAAGCTGCCTTGGAGGAGCTGAATGGGGGTCTTCTTCTTGCTAAACACATTTTTTTTATAGCAGTTATATAAGCACCACTATGAGAATGCTCAATCATACACGTGTAACCACGTGTAAACAGACTTCAGCATTTGACAGAGTGCAAATTATATACACTTGTGTGTTGTATGATTTTCCTCAGCGCACCATGCACCACAGCAACGTCAGTACTCTGCTTCCACTGCTGCCTGAGGTTAAAGTTAGCTGTGTTTAGCACGGTCATGCTGCTGGTGGTTACAGTAAAACATCTCCCAGAGGTGGAAATGTGTGGAAATTTCTGACACCAGCTTCACACACCAGTGACTGTAATAATGAAACACACCTGTGACTCTGTACTGGTTTTTAATTATATTAGCCTAACCCATATATGTAAGTCTCACAGGGCCTCTGCCAGGCAGCGGTCAGTACCTTCACTTGCTTCCAGCCGCACCTGCCGGCTGGTTTTTCTGTTTTCTACCCAGGAGTTGTGTATGACAGTGCCCCCTGGTGAAGGGTCTACTTGGAGCAGGGACACCACCCTCTTCTTAACCTTGGCACGGAGGGCACGGCGCAGCTTCTGTCGGGTGAATGCATAGAGCAGTGGGTGGGAAACAGTGGTGCCATAGGCCAGGGCCAGGAACCACAGTCGCAGGCTGACCAGGGCATCACTGGGGCCAATGCCAAGTATTAGCACGTTTGTTACGGAGAGGGGAGCCCAACAACCCAGGAAGGTAGTGATGATGATGAGGGACATCCTGAACACCCGCCTCTGTCGCTGTCGCCGATCCCTATGTCGCCGCACTGCCCGCCGCAAGGCTATGATGGCTGACACAGATGCCTGGACACCCACAGTGGCTGGCATGGGGGTGGCTGCATCCGTGTCAGAGGTGACCAGCGGGGCAGGTGAGGACAGGGCAGGAGGAGATGTTGCTGTTGGTGTGGGAGAGGGGGAAGGGATGAGTGGAGGGTGACTGAGCTGTTTGCTACCATCGGTGGTGCAGTGCTCCCGTCCTACGTCCGCACCGTCAATCATTCCGATCCCTGCTTTCTTTTTCTTCTGACTCTTGTGATGCCCCTTGCAGGAGGAGCCTCTGAATCGTTGGCCCTTCTTCATGTGGGAGCCAATACGGATGTTTAAAGCTCTCAGTATTCTTGAGTAAGTGAACAGCATGACTGTCACAGTGGTGAAGAAGATGGGCACCTGCAGGATGAGATGGTGATACATACTCAGACCTGTGTGGTAGTCCTGCCCACCAACACACAGCAGAGTCAGGTTACGCCATGCTGGCACCACTGTTGCACTGATGCCATGTGAGGATAAAGACAAGGTTGCCACCTGCTCTGTCTCCTCTGAATCTTCTCCAGTGGACCTCAACTGCACCTCCAAGAATGGGAGAAAAAACACAGCTACTGACGTGACCCATACAGCAGCCAGGAGCAGCGCTGCTCTGCGTGTTGTCAGCAGCCTGTTCGCCGGACGTACTGAAATGTCATATCTGTCCAAGCTGATAACCAGGATGTTGATGGCTGTGGCGACGCTGGCAAAAGTGACACAAGCTTCATGGAAGCAGCAGAGCAAAGCCAAGTTTTGTCCTGGGGGCAGGAGCACGACCACAACGGTGAGAGGCAGACACAGCACACACACCGCCACATCCAGCACATGCAGATTGACGGTGACCATATTGCTCACAGAGTCCACTAAATTAGATTGAGAGCAGTAGAGCACAAGCACAGTCAGGTTGCTGCTGAAACCCAATACCAGCTCCAGCATGAGGAAGGCGGTGAGCGACACCTGGAAGCCCAGTGAGTATGGCATGTACCAGGATACGGGGCTGCTGGAAGAGCCCCCTCCTCCCTCCTCCTCAAGGACTCCCATTCCCTCCACGCCAGCCACCCTCCCAACCCAGTCAGTGGTGGCTGGGCCTGAAGTGTAGATGTCGCTGTCCATGATGACCTCTTAGTCCTCATGTATTGAATCTGTCACACCATTGATGAACTCCCATGATGCACCAGGCTGAGCCTCCATGATGCAGGGATGAATAACAGCTTGGTGACAACTCTAGGAGGAAGGAGGAAGAAACACAATACAGAGAGATGAGAAATTAACTGCGGAGGAGAGAATAAAAACACATTATTCTCTTTCATATCATCTCAGACATCTTAACATAACTTGGGATAGAAAAGTTGTAAGAGCCAAAAGAAAATAAATATCTACCTATCTATCAAGCCCAGCATCTGCATATTGAACAGGTGCTGCATTATGCATTACTCCAGTCTTCAATCTGTCTCCTATCAGTATCTCTGATTACCATTTTGGCTCTGTCACCACGTGAGACCTGCACACAAGCTGTCAGAACCGCAGGCCTCCACAATTGGCCATCGCTAATGTGCAGTGGAGCTCGGGGGACCGGGCAAATTGAATGAAGCTAAGTAATCAGACCCGCAGGCAATCAACTGGCCTCTCAGTGGATCAGTCAAAACAACACATTCAGCAAAATTGGTTATGATCTTGGCTCTGCCAGCTGTAGCAGACCACATGATTTATTTAAAGTACCTCTGTAGCCATAGTAATATTAAGTAAGTGCTGCAAGGTCTTGTCCAAACTGACAACTCCTTTAGTTAACTTACTGTAGAAGTAGTGTGAATTCTGAAGAGCTAATTCATTAAAATATAATGTGGTTGGAGTTCAGTGAAGAACACCGCAGAATAAACCAAGAGTAAATGTCAAGCACAATGCAGACTTCAGGGAGACTTTTGTGATTAAAAATAGATACAGTCAATTAGAAATTTTAACTGCTTTTACACAAACTAAAACAACTTATTGATGTACATTTCAATTAAAGATTTTTTTCTGTATTTTAGAAAATGCTCATAGTTGTAATCAGAAGGCATTTAGCCTAGTTTTGCACAATGACAACAACTACCTCTATCAAAAACTTGTGCAAAGAAGTGCAAACATTTCTGTCCAATTTACTGAATAGTACTGGATACACTTCAGTCAGCAGTAGCTGCTGTTATTCAGTGCTGCAGCTTGCAGGTCATTGAGGACTTTTGTTTTTGTGCTGACACTATTACAAAAGACTGTTGGTATTGGTATGCACACAGATAACTACTGATTGCACCTGCAGGAAATCAGTTGAGCGATTAAATCACAGCTTCCGTTCCCCTAATTTCGTGAAGCAATGGAAATCTCTGCATCAAGGCTGTAAACCATTTGATGGCGATCCAGCGAGTCAAGAGCAAATCAACTATCAACCTCTGCACAACTCCACCATGACAGCAAGACATTTGGCTGAGTGATGGACTCATTTTCTCCATTTCTGTTGCCATGGCAACCACGTGACAAGGGTCTTGATTAATGAGGGCACAGGTGCTCTAGCACTGAAGTGTGTGACAATGAGCCGTTTGGTGACACCACGCTAGTGACAGTGAGTTACAGAACAGAGAACTTAAAACATGTTGCATTCCCAGACACAGGAAAAGACACAGGAGCCAGAAAATACACACACTGGTGCACTCTTACACGTCTGTGAAGTGTTGAGTCAAAATGTCAACTGGAGAGCGCAATGGTAAAAGCTCCTGCTACCTCTCTATGTACTGAATACTGCCTCTGATCACCCATATTAACTTTCATGTATTCCTGTTCTCCCTGGGCGTTGGAAACAGTAAAACGTGGGAGGAAATGGACTAGAAGTACTCTTATTTAAAGTATTATTACTAATATAAGTAAACTATAGACTTCATGGAAACAAGAGGAATTTTTAAATGACACTGTGTAAACTACTGAGGTAGTCAGATATAAATTTGTGGTGAATTGTAAAAGATATTTAACACTGTCAGGGGAAATTAAAGCAAGGATACCAGGGAAAGTAAAATGAAAAAAAAAAAACACACACACAAAAAACAAGGGGACCAAAAAAAAAAAACCAAGTGAAGAATAGATGGTGTGCATGATCACTGCCTTGCAGCTATTTCACTTGACTCATGGTGGAGGTTTCCAGCTGGTCTGGGCATGAACAGACTGGCTGATTGCCACCAGAGGCAGAAAGAGGGGAAAAAGTTGGACTGATGGGAGGATGGAAGTTGCAGAGAAATAGAAATGTAGAGAGTGACTCTGAGTTTTAGAGAAGTAAGGGATTGTTATTTAAAAGTGGGCATGTATCACCTAGAAGTAGGACATTAGAAATGCCTGCTGGAGCACTGAGGCAGATTACACAAAATGTACGAGTGTGGGAAGGAAGTAGGAAAGAAGCACAAGCTCGCGGCACTGATAAACAAGAAGTCCCAGGGAGCAGAGGTGGCAGATTTTTCTTTCCACTCTAAAGTCTTACATCAGCCTTCCCCTAACTGCTGCTGGTTTCCTGGTTCCCTTCAGTCCCCAGCAGACCGCTTCAGTCCCAAAAGGCTCCATTCATGATTACTTGAGTGAAAAAGCATTGTGATGACTGCACAGGTTAGACGCTTAGCACAGGTGGACAGATATTTTCATTGCTGGAAAAGCAATCTGGTCTATGGAAAGGCACAGCAGCTGATGGAGACTGCAGATCATAAACAGGTTTCCCTGTAATATTGAGATGAATTGGTTTTCTCTGTAAACTGCACTGTACATCAGTGTTTAGGTCGTTAATTTCAGCTGTTAAGCTTCAAATGACATTCATCTGGAGCAGCTGTGTGAAAAAAAAATCTATCAATATTACCCCAAGCAAGGTGTCACACTATTGTTCAACCACAAGCTGGTTACTAAGAATTTTCTCCCTTTTTGAAAATGTGTACCCCGGGGGTTGGTCTGGGTTAGATAAAACCACTACTCTTAATAACTAGCTGTGTCAGAGGCAGGTAAGTGTGAAACGAAGTGCATTTCTTAAGATTGCTTCCTAATTAAGTTGCCTGTGAGTGCAGAATGCTCTTCAGGGAGTCCTCCAGGTGACTGTGACCATTTTCTAGGTTTTCAGAGGGCAATAATCTCACTTAGACCCTGACATACTGAGAACTAGAAAAAGTCACATCAACAAGCAGTCTCCTTAAACCCCTAACAGTATAATATTTTAGCAGAACACTGAATATCTGGTGGTGATTCTGAGAACCAAGATGTGTAGTTTGCTGACAATGCTGAAGTGACTTTCAAGTTAAAGTTGACAATGTTCTGAGAGCCTAAGGTCTGATACACCAGCTGTTCAGCCATAATATCATTTCAGATTTTCAGTCTTCCTATTTTGGCATGAAAGCGAGAGAGTATTTCTAAAAGTGCCGAACTATTTCTTTCATTAGGATGAATACAAATATTTTTTAAAAGCTACAGTATGTGTGATGTACCTTTAGTTTCTGATCTCATCTTGTTGATTTTATTTTATGTATCTGCGAGCAATGTGTGATATTTTCAATTAAGATTACTGTATATGCACATTAACCATAAACAATATGTAAATATGTTCATGCTATTCAGCACGGTACCTGACATCAGCTCTGGATCCTAATCCCTAATCTTTTGTTTTTTATTCATGCAGCAGGACTGTTTCTATCTTTTGTTTGATTTCATCCAAGCTGTATTTTGAACTAAATGTTTTCTATGTGCAATAGGTTTTTTAATTTATGTGACTTGATGATGAATGCAGCAATAGTAGCCCCACTAGATGAGAATGAAACTGAGAGGACATGGTATATTTTCACCAAATGAAGCATCTGATTGCAGAATCTCCACTGATATTACTCTAATTTTGATCACCGACATTGGCTTCTCCACTAAGGAGTCAGATCTGAATGCAACAACTTAAATCTGTTGCCTAGGGCTTGTAGAAGCTTTTTCTAGGAAATGTAGGATACCAGTGGAGGTCTAGAAAAAGCAATCAAAATTTAAATTACTACATCACAAAACACCACAGTCTGTGCGACCAATCTGATAATATAATGCATACATTTTCACTTTAACACTGCAGCAAGGCCTCAGCATAGTGCAGTGAATTGACATTCAGATCCATTGTTTTCCACATAAGTGATGCTCTATAACCTTTCCCCCTGTGGTACAGGGAGCCAGAAATTGTGTGACAAGAAACTGTACGGTATGTATAATTGAACTGCTCCAGTCGCTTCAGCATTTCCCAGAAGTAGCAGCACAAAGATTAAAAAGATGAAGGGCAGTGAGGATAATCTTGCTATTCCTGTGAGACGAGCTGATGTAACAGGTTGTCAAAATCATATGTAGTGAGAAGACAGGACTATAGAAGAAAAGTGCAATAATAGAAACAGGGAATGCATTTTAATGTATTTTTATCAACACCATTACAAAAAAATAATGTCAGACATCAGATATCGGACAGCTTAGATAATAGGTTGAATATCTTAATCTTTTGCTCCCAGTGACAAGCAGATCCAGACATCACTTAGTGCTAAAACTGTTTGATTAATGTAATGTTCAAAGGTTACTTTACTTTATATATTCTGTTGGAATAATTGTTGATAAATTATGTAACAAAACCACAATGTTGCTTTAAATTAAATGTTGCATGCCGATGTTTATCGATCATTTTTACTATGTTTATTCTCTTTGTTTAGTATGTTAGAGTCCTAACACAAAATGCACCTGGAGCTAATGGGAATGGCAATAGTTTTGCATGGTGATGCTAACAAGAAAATATCAGGTGACCCCCAGCAGACCTCCAGGTACATGCAACCCTTCTAGCCACATTTCTAGCAATGCTAGAATGTACTTCCCCTCTCTTAGCAGTTTATATTCATTAAGATGCAAAGTTATGCCGCAAGGTGCCTGAAAATCTAATCCGATCTTTAAACTCAACTGATGAAAGCTGTAGGGGAATTATGGAGTTTCTGTCATGCAATGTTCTTGGGAGATTTAGGTGTCACTGGGGTGGCAGGAATAAAAAATACTGAGTGATCAGAGTGGGCATTTAATAATCACATTTAATTCTAATGTAGGTGTAATGAGATTGAGATTACTTTTGCTTTCAGGTGATTTTTGCAATAACTGCACTAGGGGAGTTACAAAAATCTATCTTCAGTGTCTGGGTTGCATGAGACTGATCATTGTCCCTTTTTGGCACAAAATCACTTGTCAGTCAGACAGTGCCACCACAAAGCTTGAAAGCTCTAATTCTAACAAGACATTACTTACAGTGAGACAAAGCAGTGCACAAGAGCAGAGACAGCAGCAGAATCTGCAGTGAGTGGGAATGAGTAACAATAAAACAGAAAGGCTGGAGCTATGAGAACACAAAACATGCAGCTATTTACCCTGTCTACAGTAAACACCCACCAGCATGTATGCATATGTACAATTTAGATGTGGTGGTTAATGTTAGGGTAAGGAGCTAGACATTGCATTATATTCATACACCTAAGAAAAGACCAATGTGTGCACGCAAGGAAGAGTGTAAATAGACTCTCCACTGAGACAGAAAGTGCTCTCTCCAGTCACAATGTCATGGTGGAGACAAAATACTTGCAGGCTGGAAGAGCAAGACACACACAAACACACATATTGTCAGGTACGTGTAGTGAATTGTGGACCCAAATGCAGACCAGGACAAGAGAGGGCTCAAACAAAAGGGACTTTAATAACAAAGCAGACATACAAACAAGGACGTAAAACGGAACAGAAACCCACTCCCGGAGGAGGCAAAACTACAACACTTAAACATACACAGAAGACAGGGAGCTAGGAGGAAAGAAGGGACAGA
>JAUBNQ010000023.1:6353170-6363841 GCA_032353495.1 Ctenopoma kingsleyae
AGAGAGAGAGAGAGAGAGGGAGAGAGAGACACACACACACACACACACAATGGCCCTGGGAGGACATGACACTGACACATATTACTGCTGTAGATTTGAGCACAAACTCAAAGACATGCATACACAGTGCGCTGTACAACAGGACACCTGCTGAGTCCAAGTGGTCTAAGCTGCATGATGAATATAGAGAGGATGAAGGTCTCATCTGACACTGGAATATACAGATTACAGACCTGTAAATGTTAGGGATTATTTATTTGCCAGTAGACTGAATGTAAAACAACACAGGTTGAAAACAGGATTCTCTACTAAATCTGACTTCCAGCTGGTTGTCTGCATTAAACACACCAACTCTTTAGTGCGCTAAACCTTGTTAGGGCGAAGCGTGGCTCTGACCTTCAAATATAAGGATGACTACTCCAGCGACATTATGTTTACCGTTGTCAACATTAGTATTATCATGTTAAAATGCTATACGTGCAGTGAACATTTAAACTAATGGTTCTATATCCCAGTTTCATATGTTATGGGAAAATAATCTTGAAAAGTGACTGCATATGACTAAATGTACAGCCTCGATGTGAAAAAAGTCCAGTAGGTCATGTGGTGGCTCTAGGCACATATATTTCCTCCTGACACTGACACTGAACTCAGCAGTATGAGGACAAGAACAAGCTGCACCCATACCTTCTATCCAATTATAATTTCTCTCCAAGTCATAAATATTTTTGGCTAATTCCATAATACAGCTGGACGCAGTGATCAGGACTGCATGAAATATGGAGAAACACAGGGAGTGCTCTAAGAAAGAATATGAGAGAGAGTAAAGTAAAGCAAAACTGCTTTTTTTTCTCTGAAGACATATATTTAAATGACGTGCTGTTTACCTTTAAATGGCAGCCTAGGAGAAATGGGAGCAATACAGTAACTTACACACAGTAATTGAGCGCACATATTGCCATTTCAGTCATTGACCAGAATACACTTCCTGTTGGGAAACAAATCCATTATTCAGGCTGACTTTCCAAATGGGCAATTCAGAATTGAACAAAGCATCCAGGCTCCCACTGAAAGCCTTTGTGTTGTGCTAGTTGAATTATTTATCCCTGAACTAAAACATGGACCTGAAATAGCCAGCTATTGAAAACCTAAGCTCGGTAAAGAAGCGGGAAAAAGAAACAATAAAGAAAGGAGGTATGGAGCGTGCTGCACCTGACAGAAGCTGAACAGAAAGCCACTTGGTGAAAAATGATGAGGTTACTTAGCTGCAGGAGGAGGAAATTAGTAGGCAATTGATTTGTGTGTGTGAGCTGGTGGCAGCAAGACAGAAATGGGAAGATGATGTACTGATACGCACATACATGCACATACAAACTGGCTTGCTGACTTCATGTGTCCAGCAGGATTTGGTTTCCCTCCTTCATGTTCACAATCAAAGCCGTCCACGGCAGAGACACAGCTCAACGCTTTGATCAAGACTTGTTTCTCTTTGGGGTTTTTTCTCAGCCTCGACACTGTTCCAACCAACTAACCAACCAACCACTGCCTTCTCTGTTACTCCTCGTTTCACCTGCTGAGTCTCACTGCTTTTAGTTTGGCTTTAATAGTTTCTCTTTGTTCCTCTACACATCACAGTTTTTTTTTGTTCTGTAACAAGCTGCTGTTTGTGACAAACAGCCGAGAGAGACACTGAACAAAAAAGAAGGATGTAGGATATAAATGAGAGTCGTTCGATTGTGTCGGGGTAGACTGCAGTTCTGAGATGCTGAACAGCAAATTGTCCCATCTGATAAACCTCTAATGGATACTGTTTGTCTTACTGACCTCTCCCTTACTGTAAATAGTTTATAAAATGCTCCAGCATATAATGTTATTTTTATAATTCATTTATCGTTGTCTATAAAATGTAAAAAAAAAAGACCCATCACAATCTCACACAGGACAGTGTACATAAAATACGTAAAAACACACTTGGAGGGAACAAACTCATGGTGCATATGTACAGTGACAGTAAATCATTTTTAAGGGGATTCTAAAAAAAAACAATGTTAAGTCTAAATTGGTGATAAGAGTTTAACTAATACATTTAAGCTCTATTTGGGTAATTTCTCCATGAACTCGTAAACAATGGGAGATGGGGCTGTAATCTAGGAACAGATGTATCTCTACGGGCACTGAGACTAAATTACATGAGGCATTTTAAATATTTTTCATATTTGTTTGTACCCTAGGCGCTTGGCACACACACACACAACAAAACATAAATGCAAACCATCGCAAGGACACCATCCCAACTACACTTAGGTGGTGAGATGTTTCCAGCGGACTGCAGGGAGGACTCCCTCGGGAGCGTGGGAGAAATACACAGCTTCAGAGCCAGTAACCGTGTCAATCACCTCCTCCCACACACACAGCCCGAGGTTTCTAATGAAACCCTGATTCCTCTGCTAGATCGATAGGTTATTTCGTGGAGCTCGTTGCGCCAAACAGCACACGGAGCTGTGCGCTATGCTCTGCACGGGAAGCGGTGCGGGGACCCGTCATCTTTTCAAATAAGCATGTAAATTTGGAAATACAATAGGCACATCACCAGTATGGTTTTTTTTTTCAGTTCATACAGATTGCGAAAAATATCCGCGCGACAGGTATATGTACATTTGAATCGGACTATAGGCGCTGCGTAAAAGTTCATCTCTAGGTTGGCATTTAAACAGGTGTTTAAAAAAGTGAATATTAAACTGCACATTCCTACCGTACCAAAGTTAAATAACTGCATTTTTTAACTGGCACATGGAATAATTAGCTAGTAGACTGGATTGGTGTAGGCTACCTGCGTGCCAGCTGCTGCGTATTTTACATTAAAATGTCTTTAATGCACGCACGAATATCAGAGTTATGCTGGAGTGAGAAAAAATGATTCTTTTGCAAAACGTGCACTCTTACCTGTTATGTCCGTACCGTGCTCTCATCCATCCATGTCCGCAACCTGTGCGTGTGTGTGTTGATGGGAAGCGTCCAGTTTGTCTTGTGGAGCAGTGAGCACATGCTCAGCAGCAGTATCTCCACCAAGAGCTACTACAGCAACAGCTCATTGGGCCGGGCACAGGGCTGCCCTGCTGTCTGCAGGGAGAGCTCCGCTCCTGTTGGATACACCGAGGACCCCGCTGTCAGGATGACTTGAGCTGACTGACGGAAGGAGAGAGGAAGTACCAGATATCATCAAGATCAATAAGATCAAACCAGACTTATATCAGACACTTGTCTGTTAACTTTATGTTGTACATCTAGATGATGTGAGACTCGAGTAAAAATTACTTTGTCTAATCCAGTATAACAGATTTATTTTTAGGATACTGCCCAAGGCAAGGTTATTTGCCAAAGTTGTATAATTGGAAGCCATTTTACTCAATAAGACATAAGAAAGTACTCAGAACCTAATTATATATGTTAAGTTAGTTTTCATAATGATGGTATATCTATCTATCTATCTATCTATCTATCTGAGAATATTCAGATAAAGTGCTGTGAGAAAGTATTATCCCCCTTCCTTTATTTTACTTTACTTTACTTGGCAGAAGCTTTTATCCAAAGCGACTTACAAGGAGAAGACACAAGCAAGTACCATTTGGATTCTGTAAATTATGAGTTACTACAAACTAAGAGCCCTCATAAGACCCAAACTAATCTTCCTGATTTTTAATTTTTTTTTAATTTTCTTTTCAGCTTCAGGACTTGGACGACTTGCTGTGATTGATGGAACCATGAATTCTGTGCTCTACCAGAAAATCCTGAAGGAGAATGTCCGGCCATCAATTTGCAACCTCACACTCAATCACACTTGGGTTCTGCAGCAGGACAACAATCTAAAGCACACCAGCAAGTCCACCTCTGATTGGCTTAAGAAAAACAAAATGAAGGTTTTAGAGTGACCTAGTCAAAGTCTGGACTTAAATCCGATTGAGATGCAGTGGCATGACCTTAAACACTGACTGTTTGTACTCAAAAACCCTCCAGTGTGGCTGAATTAAAACAATTCTGCAAAGAACAGTGGGTCAGAAATCCTCCACAGCGATGTGAAACACTCACATTGCTCAGTTGCATAACCAGTTATTAGGTTTAGGGGGCAATTACTTTTTCACATAAGGCCAGACAGGTTTGGTCAGCTTCTTTCTCTTAAGTGAAATCATTTAAAAACTGCATTTTGTATTTACTCTGGTTATCTTCCTATCTGTGCAATATAAGAATTTGTTTGATGGTCTGAATCATTTAAATGTGACAAAATTTCCAAAAACAATACACAACACCAAGGGGGGTAAATACCTTTTCACAGCACTGTATATTGAACCATTTGAGAACGCATGTCAGCAAATGGCTCATTTCAGTGCAAACAAGCACTGGTATGCATTTCTTTTATGTTGTGTTGCATAGTGTGGTACTACAGTTCATGCAGTCATACTGTATGTTGCAATGTCACAAAGTCACAAACAATATGTGAAACTCTCCTTCAGTTAATTCTTATTCCATTTAAATGTCCATGTCCTTCAGTATATTAAACCAGTTAATGTGATTTCATGAAAGATGTGAACTGAATCAGATATTCCCTGTTCTGGCCATGTTTTTTTTCTTGCTCATAACATCTTTAGACTGAAAATCAAGACAAAAACTAGTGGATGACAGGAGGAGAAAGCAGGCCACGGCCATAGTCTGACATTTGTCCTACTAAACCGTCTTCTGCAGGATATGAGACAACCAATTTGGCTAAAATCTGTCCTCAGCCTTTTGCTGCCACTATCCAGTACATGACGATCAAAGTGGCACTTCTGCCACCAGCTCAACTCTTCTCTCAGTGTAATGGTTTGCTTCTGCCCCCACACCTCTTGCAGCTGCTAACTCTTCCTCTGATTTTCTGAGGCAGGGGCAGGCTGCAGCTGACAGGGCAGTGCAGGCCAGGGGACAATTAGGGAAGCATGGGAGAGAAGTGGGCCTGTTGCCAGGCACACAGACTGATCACGAACCGTCACCCCGCCTCCCTCCCCTCCACTTGTTGATGGATAGACTTTCAGGAACAGGAAAATAAAAAAGTGTTAGTTTTATTTATTTATCTCCATAGGAAAAAGTTACAGTTGTGAGTAAAAGTGCTTTCTGAGGAATAACTTGTGGTGTTGGCTTCTACATACATGACACAAAAACAATGTAACAGACGAAGTGACCGTGATAAGACTGTTGCAATGTCTAACATGTTCCAAAAACGCACAGGAAACTGACATGACCAGGTAAAGACCACTTGTTTGTAGAAGTGACATCTACACTGTGTCCTAAATCTAAGACTGGACAATCGTCAGCATCAGCTCAAATCCATCATCAGTGGGAGATTTTTCCCAGCAGCATGCTCTGCAGCTGCCTGATTCTGCTTTCCTGTGGCAGTGCCAGGCTCTTCTCTGCCCGCTCCTCTTCGTCCAGCAGCTGCTCAATGTAGCAGGAGGAACCCAGCAAGATGTGACCTGTGGCTTGCATGGAGAAGATGGTCCATCGCAGAGCCTCTCTGGGAACACAGAGAGAGCAAATAATCAGAAAATGTTTTGGGAATATTACCTGATAAAAATACATCATATATTGAACAACTGTTGTATAAACAAGACAAGAATATGAGACACCACCTCGAAAATGACTGTTCAGAGCCCATGATGGTCATTTTTCACAGCAGAGATCTCAAAACTGACATTAACAAACATCTTTCACTGCACAAAAACCTCCTATTTGACAAGTGTGCAAAAGTTAATCCTCTCTAATAGAGCTCTGTGCCAAAGCTGAAAACCAGCAAATCTCAGTGGTGATGACATAACTCCTCCAAAAATTAATCTCAGTAAAATCTAGCCTTTGTTCTCCTGTTATCTGACCATTTTAACTCTGCCACCCACACAGGTATACACGGCAAAATACGACTTTACATATCAGAGGCTGCACTCAATACTGTAACTGGTGTTAATGTTACAAAAGCAGCCGACACACAGCAGGAAAAGAACCAGAAAATAACTGAATTGTTAGAGGGTGGATACATTGCAAAATGTGATGAGGAGCTCAGTAATTTATGGATTAGTAGCTCATTAAAATTGATCCATTTTCACCTCTAACTGGATTAAGATATTATTGAGGGATCAGCAAAGTCACCAGAGAGATACTCAAACGTGAAGAAAAACAGACATGTATTACATAATCAAAACAAGAGCATAAAAATATCAGAAGGTCTTGGAGATTTAGCAGGCTCTTTCACTCACTTCAGCATCTTTTTGGCAGCATAACAGCGCAGGTCATAAGACACAGAATAAACACCATACAGTGTTGCTTTCACATTCAAGCAGCCGATAAAATCCTTGGGGTTGTTTTTGTAGAGGTCAAAGGTCAGTTTGGCCAAATCTGTTCGGTGCTGCTTCCTGCGTTCACAGAGTTGATTTCTGGGGGGGCTGTTCTGTAAAGCGACAGACAGTAAAACAAATCATGTCAACAGGGTGCGCGCTCTAATAGACACTTGAATTATAGACAGAAGCAGCTACTGCCAGTGGTAATAAGGGAGGCAAATGACAATGAAGCATGGTCAGGCAGGTCACTGTTAAAGTTTTTTGGGAGTAGGGGTGGGAGGTGGGGGGGAAAAAAAAAACAAAAAAAAAAAAACACTGCATGCATTACTTTCAAATGTGAGGATACCTCTGGGACTCAATATTCAACCAAAAAATAAAATACAATAAAGAAATAAACTATTCCCTGGTGTTCACCCTGCATTCTGCCTTTGCACAATAACTGACATGTTTCTCCTCCATTCAGTTTGAAGGATAACATATTTGCTGTTATTCAATTCTTCAGATCACAGATTTGTGCACTATTCATATTCACAGCTGCTGCATTAAAGAAACATATCCGTGTATGTCCGTATCTGTTCAGTCACTACATCAAAGAATCATGGTGTAATACATTCTGAATAAAAAGCAGACAATAAATATATTAAGCTTCCCACTGTATAGTTGAGTGGAGCAAATGATCAACAGTGTCACCTAGTGGGCAATGTGAAAAGGGTTAAATACATACAGGATGTGGGGTCCACTTCTGTCCTTTGTCCAGCACCATGAGGACAGCGTTTTCAGGCAGCGTCTGGAAGAACTCCTCTGTGTCCACACCTGTGCCGTCTTCATCCAGCACCAGGGCGCTCACACATGGTACATTCAACGAGTCACTGACCTGGGACAGAAGGAGGAGACACAGTAAGTACATCGCTTGGGAAATAAGTGTCATGGGGACAGATACACTTTACGCAAGTGGCAACAATTCTGGCAGGGCTCTCTACACAGAGACTTGGATCACCACAGCAGTAAGTGAGTCATAGGCCAGTCTGTGGTATTTTTAGTCTTCTATACACATCAATGCGTCTCCCTCTGTCATCACATTGTTGCTGATTTTACCACTCCTTCAGGTCACTGATTACCTTACTCTCAACTATACCACAATTTCTCCTCAGCCCATTCAATAACCCCTGTTCCTGCCTCTTCTTCCTCACCTTGTTCATCAGGTCTTGTAGCGCATCCGCCATGATGCCCTTCTTCACACTGCGGTCAGCATTTGTGACCCTGAAGGGTTTGGGACGAGGAGCTCGACCTGAAAGGAGCTGCTGGGTCATAGAGGCACTGGCTGACACGCTGGCTGTCACACACCTGAGAGCAAACAAAAGACAAGTCAATACAGTTTGGACATTTCAAATGTGAAACCTGGACCGACCCTGCTGAATGCATGGAGCAGTGCTCTTACTTGGAGAGGGAAGATGGAGTCAGAAGGCTGAGGGACTTCATAGCATAATCCATCTGAGACCTGCGACTGAAGTAATATCAATTCAGCACCTGAACATTAACAGCAAGGTAAACACATCACTGACAAAATGTACTATTGTTATTAGACCTCAAAAGGGGGGTCAGATCATTTTCTTCAGCAGTTGTTTACTGCTGAGCTTAACAACAACACTTCCTTGTTTCTAACTCACATGTGACTATAATAACCAATCCCAGAGGAGGACTTGGAGGAAAATGCAAGGAAAACCACACATCTAGATTCAGCCTAGACTATTTTAAAACACTTTTAAAGTTGCTGATAGAAATATTTATACTTATAATATACTTATTTATACATAAATATGTAAATTATGAACAAGTTCATATGGAAAATTAAGTCTGAATACGCTACACATTTTTACAATAATTCTGATTAAAAAAAACAACAAAAAAAACAAGAATCTACAACACAAATAGTCTTACAGTGATAAAAGGTGACACTTCCCCAACCACCGTCCTGATACAGTCCTTATTGTTGGAGTTTTACTCCTGAAGTGCTGCTCCTAACGCTGAATAAACCACTGAACCTCTGTGATAATGTTCTCTCTTCTCGCTGCCGTTTCTTGCACCACTTGGTCACTGAACTTTGTGCTCATGACTGTTGAGCTAGTTGCAGCTTAATTGAGTAATTCTCCATGACCACTCCCACTGACCCTCCCAGTAAAAAGGCCCCTGGATGCCAGTTTGTTATTTATTACATGAAATAAATCAATGTTGTGACCAGTGTAAAAGTGATTGCATTACCCACAGCCCACCCTTATTTACCCTGTAGTATCATGTGGCAGATATATATCTATATAGATATATATCCAGGTTTTGGGATAACAGGTCTTTAAAACTACTTTAGTCACTATGACAACATGTTGACTCACCACGATGTGTGTGCTCTGTGCATTATCCATATTAACCTGGACTTTGCTATTGAAAAGGCTTTAAATGTAATTTTTCAATGCTTTGAGCAGCACAAACCTAATTCTGTTATATGCCACTGGATTGTGGTGGTGACAGAAATCACTGTGTGGCAGTAGTAGCAGTTGATGTAAGTGGGAAAGTGTTTTTTTTGTAATTGTAATTTTATTCCAAGTCTTGGCTAATAAAATATGAAGTTTGAAGATTAGTGACATTTGAGATCAATCTAAAATAAAGTGATTACTCTCACAGGCAAGAAAGGGGTGATAGCTGCCATGTTCAAATTCATTTTTTTGTCTTTAATGCAGGGAAATAAAGAGTTGAGCATTAAAAAAAAAAACAGATATTCAACACTTTTAAAAACTTATCTCCATTTCAAAAGGGAAAAACTGTGGCTGGTTTGTTGTAATGTATACTGTACGGCTTTAACAGGTAACAACGCAACTGATCCTTTATTCAGGTCAGAGGTTAACAGTATGTGACAGTGATGATTAGAAAAACATTTCCCAAATGAGGTCATCATTAAATTGTCACGTCATCTGACAAGATGTGTATGAGGACAAGGTGTGCCCAAACCTCCCAGTGTTATCATATTATATTGCACTAAAGCTACCTGTAATCTAAGATCAGCCATGTGCACCACTGGCAATTAAGACTCGATGCAATTTCATTCAAAAATTTGCAGTTTCAGTGAGAAACGGAACAACCACAGCACCTAGGATAATGTAATGTCTTGTTTTAGCTCATATTCAGCTGATGTAAATGTGACTAAATGTTTCTCACTTTTTAGCAACACAGATACACTCCAGTTAATGTCACACTAGACTTTAGTTCAAATAAAAGGCAGAGGAACACAGACTGTAGTCCCACTGCAGCTCTGTTACACAATTTACACGCCACCGCCACTGGCTGCATTTCATTCAGTCTGTGAGTTTACACAGAGCTGAGCAGCACATCATTCACACTCAGCTAGAACTAGAGGAAATGGAAGTAAAAAAAAAGAAAAAAAAACACATGCAGAACACAAAACCACTTCTGACATATAGTTTGCTTTTTGGACAGGCTAATCTTCTGTTCACGTTTATTTATGTCACACCGCTAAAATGCCAAACAAATGCTGTCTGTGAAGAGGAAAGAGGAAATGTTAAAACAAGCGGAAAATTACTCAGAACTCAAATCTACCTTGGGTTAAAGGTACTTTTCTTTTAAGATAACGTATGTTCAGCGACATAGAAAACGGTAAAACCTTGACACTTACTTTCCCCTCGTGCTGTAAAGTGTGTCCACGAGCCCGTCACTGCCTCGACGCCAATTAGCAACACCTGGATGCGTCTAATTAACGGGCGCAGCGTGCGCGCTTTGTGAGTTTTCTGCTACCTGCTCAGCATTTAAACAATAAGCTACTCAGCGTACAAGCACGCCGATAATTAGGTAAACTACACAAACAGCCGTCTTTAGCCAGTTTTTAACAGTTGAGGCTCTGATTTAAAAACCTGGTCATTAGGCTGCTGTCTACAGACAGAAGGAAAAACAACGAGGACATCGTGTGGACAGGCGACGAACTGCAGGTATGAAACACCTACTGTCAGTCACTGGGCAGTGATAGAAGAAGTATTCTTCTTTACTCAGGTAGCAGGGGGGGACATGTCTCCCCCCCCCCCACACTTTTTCAAAAGGCACTTTTGGTCCCCTGCATTTTTTACCGCCCAAAAACAATGTTATACTCAAGCCAGTTGTGTCCCCCCCACCTCTGAAATCAAAATTTCGTCCATGGGTAGCAGTATCACAAAGTAAGAATACCCCAGTACAAGTACAGGTACCATGTTCAAAACGCAGCAAAATGTATTTAATGTATAAAAACAGTAGTACTCTTACAGAGTACACCTACCAG
>JAUBNQ010000023.1:6373578-6391152 GCA_032353495.1 Ctenopoma kingsleyae
AAATAGTGAAGTGCAACTACAGTATGTTGATATATTCTTAATCCTGTTATCTTCCAAATGAGAATAGAATAAATTTACAAGAATGTCTCTAAAGTCAACTTATTGTTAAAGGATAAGTTTGTGGTTTCTCTTCATTGTTAAAATTTTTTTTTAGAAACTGAAGCATACAATAATTCGCGTGTACTCACAAAAATGTGAATCTAGGATCTGGTTTAGTTTCACAGTTCCTTTAAGAAACACAACTTCTGGGACAATTAGTGGATGCAATTCATTGTTGGTTATGAGAATCATTGAAAATAAAAAACATGAGTGTTGCACAATTAATCGCAAATGCAATGTCAGCCTATGCAATTACATAATTGCAAAAGTATGTGTGTGTGTGTGTGTGTAGTTTACTAATTATCATTGCCCCTAACTAAGAGATTACCAGGCAGTCTCTGTATAGGATGGAGATGGATGGAACAAGTAGGCAGACTGGTGCCCAAAATGATACAAACAATAATTAGATAACAACTGAGCAGAGGGAGGTACTGTGTAAAATATGCATAATGAAAGTTGCTACATCATGCAGCAACACGACAAATTTGTATCACCACCTTAAACAGAACAGAGAAAATTATCATGAATGTTTGACAGCAAAATATCTGAGTAGTGAAGAAACAGTTTAAAGCCAGGTCATAAACCAAACAAAACACAATTACAGATGTGTCTGGAAGTGTTACACAAACAAGTTTTCACCAAGATATCACAGACTCAATGCTACTTTCTAAAAGATGCAGTGCCCACGTGCACCGTTAGAAAGGGGAAATTTCAGAAAATGATCCACGCCCTGATGAGACGAGGTCCCAGTTTTTGTATGTTTGTTGAGAAATAAACATTTCATGATACCACTTGTGAAATAAATTCACTGGCCTTTAAAGCTAACAATTACTTGACTTCACAGCTAGCTATATCTTCTCACCTTTAGGCAGGTCTTTAGCTAGGGTCTTCATGTAGTATGCAGTGTGCTCCCGGGAGGTGTAGGCACTCAGGTGAGCACCCATCGCCTCCACCTGCTGTTCAAGAGCTGTCTGAGGATGCTTCTTGGTTCCCTGGAGGGCAAGAAGAAATGTAGATGCAAATAACTGTGTTTGATGTTATTTGGCATTGCTACCTATATCAGGGTATATATATAATCTCCTGAGGTTGAATTCAATACTTTTTAATACCTTTTTCAATACCTACTGGATATTTTTTAAAACCAACACGACATTGAGCTGCAACCGTTTTAATCGACAAACTCTCTAACTTTTAAACTGATTTTCAGATTTATACACACTTTGGTCCAGTACAACACAATTTAAAAAGTCAACTGAATAGATTTAGAGACTCTAATGCTAATGCTAATATAACTAATGCTATCAACAAGCTGTTTTTTGAAGAATGGAGGCTAATCTAAATCTGATGATGTACCCGGTTTTAGTGTCTAGACACCAACAAACTTTTCACATTATGACAGACTAGGGACAGTACTTCTAAAGACATGTTAATACATAATAAGGCAATCAAGATAAGCATGGCCATACAGAAGTAAACTCTGATGCTGGATAAGAATTACAAACAGGCGTTTCAGTCAAGGACAGTAATGTAATGTGATTCTTGATGACACAGGTTGTTATGTTTTGTGATGGAATGCATTCTCTTTTGCAGATGTGTGAAATGTCACTTTATTTTGTACCTATTATAAATGGATAAAATAAAAATCAGCAAAAAGAATCTGCATAGGAGAATTAAGGAAGGTTTACCTTAAAAGCCAAGTGTTCTAAGAAGAAGCCTGCTCCATTGTTCTTCTCACTCTCGTAGCGACTACCAGCACTGATCCACAATCCAACCTTTGAAAAAGACACATGAGAAGAATGTTATATAATATATAACGTAATATTACAAATCACCTCCTGATAAGCCATGGTTTTAAGGAAACAGGCTATTGTTGTTTACTTACAGTGCATGTGGCATGTCCAGTCTCCTCAGATGCAACCCTCAAGCCATTGTCCAGAGCTGTGAGCCGTGTTTCAGGCACTCCCAACAGACTCTGGGCATAGCTGACAGAAGCCTGTCCACGTCTCAGAGACAGCAGGATGGGCTAAAGGGTTAGAGACACCAAGCAACACAAGTCATTTTAAAATCCTGTAAATTATCAATGCTATTGACATAAGCACCTCCATATGACTCATTTTCTTGTGATTCATAATATAAAAGCTTAAAGAGACTGAGAAATATCTGGCACATCATAAATTAGCTGCCTTTCTAATATGACAACAGTTTGCTGTGTCATACTATCTATCACTAGGTAATGCATATTCAAAATTCCTATTTGTCTTCTGATATTAAAATAAGAGATGCTGGATTAGCAGCATGCTCTTTAAAGGGTCTATTTTTGCACTGAAAATGGCAACAGAAACCACTAAGAATGAGCACAAGCAAGGTGAAAGCAGTAACTGACCAATGGGAACCTTATGTTTGGGCTCCACCTTTAAAAACAAGTCTTATTGACCAGTTCAGACATCTAGACTAAAAACTGACAGCGTGTGTGTGATTACACTCCCACCTTCTGTTTATCTACCAAAAGATATGCCTAAAAAGAAACTAAACCAGACAACAATATCAGTATATATCACCAACTTTATTTACTTTTTGTATTGCATGGCATTTTAGGAAAATTGTTGTTTTGGAAGTATTTTAACATATTTGTTACATTACAAATGTTTACATTTTTGAATAAATTTCACGACTTATTTAAAATGACATTAGGACGACACGTTGTGAGGGATCCTCAATAATGACAAACATCTGGAAACACAGCTTAAGTTACTGTCAGCAGACACTACTCAGTCCTGTTTCACAGATGTTAAATCTGTTTTGAAATTCGTGGTAAAATACTTTTAATTAATAATACTATTATTAATAACCAAACACTGATGATCAACAAAAAAAAGACAGACTTGTCACTGTCAGCATCTGTCTTTCCAAAGTCAAACGCTAAAGACCGCAGCTAGCCATGGTTAGCCAGCTCAGCTGCACTATGAGGACAGGAGAGGACAAGTGACAAACACCACAGCTGCTGATTCACAAAGAATGAATATCGGCGACGGAAACTATAACCGGCAGATCTCAATAACACGCACATGAAGCGGTGTTAAACACTAAGTGGTTACTGTAAGACAAGGTGCATCATTCGCCAGTTGACCTTGTATTAACTACTAGCTAACTAGTGCTAACCGGTTAGCCAATGTTAGCTAGCTAGCGGTTCAAAATCTTACATCAATTTCAATAACGTCCCAAAACAATAAAGGTCCTGGTATCCCGCCTAGACAGTTTATATTACAAGCAACCTTTCCGCCATTAAATGCATTCTTACACTGCGGATTTTGGCGAGGGTTCGACCCACGGTGCTCCCAGCTCGGCACACGGACGCCGCCATTTCTCAGTACACTTACAAAAAGCTGGACCGTCTGAGCTGCTCTCACTTCTTCTTCGCCGTCATCTGGATATGTGCGTTTCTTCTTCAGCTGGACAATATCGCCGCCTACTGTTCATTATGTGTTATTGTTGAGGACGAGGTCCGCTCATGATATTACACTGTTCTCACTCTGCTCTAGTTTTTGTTAAATGGCTGTTTTATCATTATTCAGACTTCCTCTGTGCACTTTGGATTTTGTAGTTCCAAGTTGTGAGTTTTGAAATACTTTCATAAACTGTAATTGCACTCAGCCCAGCATGAGCTGTGTCAGCAGGTATGTTGTTATTTAACCAAAATGCATCATCATTACTACTTCCTATTAATAAACCAAAACGTTTGTTCATTGTAAGAGATTAAATTCAATCATTCATAAACAAATAGGAAAAAACTGCTTTGTATAAGTGACATTCTTTTTTTTTTTTTTTCATCCTTTTTTTTCCTGTGCTTGTTGGTATTTGCAGCGCATTTCTATATTTGGTTGTGTTTTCTAATTTTGCAATATTTCTTCTAAATGCACTTGTGTATGCGAAGTTGTTTTTTTTATTGGCTTGTGTTTTGTCTATTTGCACATGTTTTCTAAGTTGCTAAGTTGTCGTGACGTCTATTGTTCAATTTAAAAACAGTTTTTAAAAAAAGAAGACATGGTAATTTATTAATTCCTGACTTTATTTTGAGGTAGGCAAACTGTACGAGCATGAGGACCATTCAGTCAACAGACCTTCTTTTCATTGTGCGTTTTAGCAGAAGGTGCTGGTGGCTGCTTATCTGGACTGTTTTGAAATTATTAGTTCCAGAGAATGAGCTTCATGCTTCTCTGTGGGACGGGGTTGGACTTTGTCTGAGCAGACTTTCGGGACTTCATCTTTTTTCTTCCACAAAAACACAGAGTGAGACTGGGCCCCAGTGGGCCGGTGAATGGCCTTTATAGTCATCGGAATGGGAAGTGGGAAGGTTTCAACAGGGTCAGCCACAGGTGGCGCAGGTAGATGAGAAGGAGGAGGTGGCAGGACCTTGCTGCTATTGTTTGTGAGCTGAGTCTCTGCCATCTTCAACAACACCTTAGGCTTTGCTTTTTCTGCTGCTGGGTGCTTCTCCTTGACAGGGCCCTGGTGTTTTGGTACTGAACGGTTGGAGGGCCGTCTGATCTTGAAGCCCTCAACAAGTAGGCTGACTCCTACATACTGTGGTACGTCTACCGCTGCCTAGAGAACACAAGTTACATCTAAAGTATTCATTGTAACTGTCACAATTTGATGCACTATTTAACCTGAAGAGGTGAGAAGACTCTTCTTTACCTGCCTATATATGAGCTCAAAGTCTCCTGTGTTTGCGTTGCGGTCAACTCTCCGGTCTAGGACGACTCGTAATGTGTCCTCCTGCACAGCAGTACAGAGGCGGGCTGTCACAGGGGTGGAGGGAGCCATGGTGGGACTGGCATTGATTTCTATCAACCATGGACGCAGGTCACAACCTAAGAATCACATTGAAATATCAAATCTAACGTTTGAATTTTGGAGAATTAGAGAATAACATATCATAAGGTCATTAACATCCTACCTAACATGAAATCAGCACCGTAGAGCTCAAAGGTGTTTTTACGTGACTCCATCAGATCCTGCGTTGTCTGTAATGCGTGTATGATAGCCTTCTTCATCCCCGGGACTACCACAGTCTCCCACTGAGCCTCCCGGCCCTGGCTGGACAGAAAGATCCTGAACTGGTCATCTGACCACATGTTATCTGCTGGGATACCTCGATGTCGTTGGTGGGAGGGCCTGAGGTGCTTCTGGATGGAGTTATTGCACAGGTGGACAGAGCTGAGAGGACAGGAAATAAGTTACAGTTGATTTAAAGAGAACTAAAGAGACAGAGCTGGGACAGCATTATAATAGAATAAATTACCCATCCTTCTAAATCATCCTCATTTATATATTATGTTATTTCTAAACTTTCATGTGAATAGGGAAATTGCTTTTGGGACTATCAAAGAGGTTGTTTTCAGTATTTGACTAAAATGGCATATATGTAATTTTTCCAATGTTCTTGACAACATATCTTAAATTAAGGTTTGAGGGGGATCTTTTCATATCCAGTGTGAAATACACATTCACACACAAAAATGTAAACTTGAATCAAAGATGACTGATGCAAATCTCTTAATTACATATAGTTTTTTAGTCTTTATTACCACATTTGTGATGCCCATCTGAGTGTTTGCCAATTGTTTTACACACTGCCCAAACTGCAGCCTAGTTAGAACAACCTAACTGTTAGATCTATTTACTGTTAACAGTCACTTGCTTCTCTTCTTTCCTTCCTTTCTGCCACCCTGTGTCTAATCTTCACACTCACTACACGTTCGTTAGTAGGCAGCTGTTGCAGCTTTTGAGTTGAAGGTTCTTGAAGCAGGTGTCAAAGACATCAAATAATACAGTAATTTAAATATACCCTGAGGAGATGCCTAACTGCCGTTTTGAGGCTATGCATGGATACAAATATAGATCTCCCGCCAAAACGAAGTCCATAATTATAACCGATGCTGCCTTTTTGTGGTCTCGCTTCCCCTTTTGAATGTCCATTTTGTTTCACATCTACTTGTTTTTTTTTCTCCCATCACTTCAGCAGTGTGTCTGTCTTACCTGTCCAGTGTATCTAGTGAGTAAGGCTGCGTAGAAAAGCGCAAATAGCACTTTTTATAGAACCACACAGTCAGAGGGTTCCAGTCAGTGACCAGGAACCACTGGCGCACGTCAAACTTGGTGCCATGGACCAGAAACGGACATTCCACGTACTTCTGCACCACCCACTTGCTTTCCTTGATAAGAGTTGGATTGCCATCCACCAGCCTGAGAATCTGATCCAGACGCTTGACACATTTAATACCTTGAAGGCAGACACACCAGTCAGTCAGGACTTTGCCAGATACTATGTAAACTGTCTGATAATAACTGATCTCACCTCTGCCCCTGGACTTTGCTCCAGGTTTGATGATCCAGATGTTATATATGCCCTCTATGTCCAGCTGTGGACTGACCTGTGCCAGTCTCTGCAGCATGGCCTTGCAGCACTTGACAAAATGATCACTGTCCTCAATCTCTGCTTCATCACTGAGAATGAAAACACATGTGGCAGTCTTGTGAGATACTGTAAAGCACTTTGGTTTCCTTTTATCTCATGTCAAACTCATACACTGTACTCACTGAACAACAAGGTAATAGTTGTTAATGAACTCTGCCCACTCCTCCTTCGTAAGTGTTTGTGGCGCCTGCAAACCTATGTCTATATCTTTGTGCTCCAGACTCTCCAGAAACTCCTGGCATACTCTAAGTGCGCTGTCAATCATTTGGGAAAGGACGACTGGTCTAGATTTGCTTCTTTTCCTGTGATCTAAGGCAGAGAAACAGAATTTTATGTCTCATATGTCTCTATTTAGCTACACTGACTATAGTATGCACTGTGTGAGACTTGGTCATACTGTGAATGGAGCGAACATGTGGGCTCATTCCCCCTCTGCAGACACCCTGCTCCCTCTCCATGATGTATTTCAAAAGACTGGTGCAGGCTGTCCTCCTGTAGTCCTCTACACACAGGACAGAGTCAGAGAGCTAAGATTTGTATCCTTTTAAAGGAGAAAAGTGCCAAAAATACAAGAAAAGGTGCTCAGGTGAATAAATAATAAGATCTGACCAATGAAAGCATGCTTCTCATCCTGTGCTCCTAGTCTGTAACAGCGAGGGAAGAATGTGTCTGGGTCAGCTGAATCATACCAGTGCAGGTTCCTCAGGTTCACACACAACCCCACCTGTCAGAGACAATCCAAGTCATTACAGTAGGAGTGACACACTGACATTGAGGAGGCATCTCTTGCTGTAATAATAACTGCATATATACCTTGGTGGTTAAGGTGCCTGCCTTTGCAAAATGATTGATGATCTGCTCTTTTTGCAGGCTGTTGGCATTGATGGCGTCTCTACGGTTTGTCCAGTAGAAATAAACCATTTCATTCCGCACCAGGCGTGACTGAGGATGAGAGGGTCTGTTAAATTTTGTTATTACAAATGTTAAACTCTGAGAATGTTAATCAAGGTAAGTTTAGCCTCATGTCAGGCTAAACGAATGTTTTTACCATGAGGTCATATAGTCCATCCGTCTCTTTTTCGACTTCGTCGGAGTTGTCTGAGAAGAAGAAGCCATCTTAACCAACAAAGTGATGTGAACATACTTGGAAGAAAAAAATAAACAGAATTTCTGAAAGTCATATTTTCTTCTATAGTAGCTCACTATCATCATCGTCGTCGTCGTCATTGTCACTGTCACCAGCATCAACTGAGCTGGCTCTGTTGTCATTGCTGTGGCGCCGTTGTGCATGCTTGTTGGGGTGGGGCATTCGCTGCTCAACCCAGCCTCTGGCCCTCAGTGCCTCTCTAATGACAGGGTAAGGGCCCTGGACAGAGAATACCTTATGCATCTGAAAGAAATAACAACAGCTATTTAATGTTTGACTTTGTGGAACACTAAGACCAGTTTTTTATTTTGTATTTATCCAGTAATGTCAGCTGACCTTGACAGCTTTTTCCACAAGGGCCTTGGCTGTCTTCAGTCTTTCTGGGTGAAGAACAGGTAGGCTCACAAAGCTGTGCTGAACTTTTCCCTCAGTAGTTGCATCTGATAACCACACATATAGAGTAAATGAAATATAAAAGCTGTTCTGTAAATTATACTTTACATTAGTGATGATGCTGTTTGAATTGTTGATGCAGTATGAGTACTACACCAAGTAAAAGAGCAATCTCATTCAGCATGTTGGTTGCTGACTTGCAAGTTATACCTACTTGTTTGGCTGGTACTGGCTTTTAGTGTCATCTTGGGACCACAGCACAGACCATCACAATTGTTGTCACACATAAAGTATATTAATACAATAGTACATGTAAATGTAGTTTGCCATCTGTGGCAGAAACCCATGTTGTAAGCTTTGTAACATCTTCTTCAGTACCAGAGTATAGGAGTCCAGAATATAAACAATCACTTGGATACAGTTTTTTCGACAGCATTTACAAATAGACTGATATATAATAGAATAGAAAAGTATGTAAATATGTAAAACCTCTATTATTAGCCCAACATGTAAAATTTTGACAGTTTGAAGTGAATGTTCAATCATATTGTACAATGAATTTTGTCAAGCTTGGTTCCCTGATAGAAGACGTGTCAATCATCTCATTGATTTTCAGTATTATTTCTTGGGTCCTTGTGATGTTCACACAGGTACAGCGTTTCTTTGTTCCTTTCTGGCTCTTACCACTGTCTGGGCATGGTGCGCAGCGTTGGACAAACTGTCTGGACCTGCTTGCCTCCATACTGACATCAGCTCTCATTCTTCAGGGGAACATTTTCTTTTGGTCTGCTTCATGGTTTAATCAGACATGAACCGCTGCAGAGAACACCGTGTAGCGTTTATGGAGCAACAATTACACAGTGTAGAGATACGCACAAATATTACAGCATGAAACTATGTGTAGGGTACAGTATACAGTAATCCTAACTGAGATACCATGAATTTGAGAGTAGATTAGACTTTTTCTCCAGGTGCAGTGGACTAGTAGGTCATGTTTCTGTGCAGGAGACAGCTTGGCTACACTTGTCAGGTTTGTACCTAACACCCCAGACAGGGTGTGATACTCTGGTCTGATTTCCTTCAGTTACCTCTCGAACACAGGCCCAAAACTGGACACATATCCCAACAACACAAAGATTTTTTGCTATAATTCTACTGTTTCTGTTTTCACATAAACACATAAACTGTTAATAATCTAATAAATCCACAGATTACACTTAACAGAACATAACTAGCATAACTGGCTCTCAAAACAAGCCACAGTCTTTTCACCTTCCTCTAACTAAACTAACTTGGAAAGCTCCAAATACTAGCACCTCTTCTACTGGGAGTCTTAGGAAAAGTTCTGACCTGATGGTGTGATCCTCTTACCTGCTGGTGTCCACAGGTGGATTCACTTCGGTACCGGTTCAGTTTTCACCGGATGAACGGACCTGTTTACTGTTGCCATGGCACCCTCTGGTGATAGCCTCTGCTGTGTGACAGTTTTCCCCGGTATCTGTAGACAACGAGGTCACAGGAGCTTCAAATGTACACAAACATGCAGTACATCTAATTTTAACAGTTTATCACGATATTTGTTCTTCTAATATACGAGCAACTGTATTTATATGTTTTTGTATGTTTTTGTGAACTTCTAACTTTCGAACAACTCAATCTTAAATTGCACAGTGTTATGATTAGTCATGTTAAAAAGCTAACTGCTTATTTATGAACTAATATAGTACATTTAATGTTATTTTAAGCCACAGACAGATGTTTTACAACATACAGCGTCAGGTCTATATCTCCCTCTACTCGGTCGCCATCTTGCGGGGGGCGGGGCAGGTATACGTCACAGTATCCGCCCAGAGCACAACATTCAAAAACGCACCGACAACTCACCGAGGACTCGTAATATAATTTATATATTCATAGTAAATATAATATTACGAAATATCATAGCAGGTGAACCTATCCGTGTTTTTAAAAGGCCTTTTCACAGCCACTGAATCTATGTTTCCTTAAATTACCTGAAGCTAGCATGCTAACTGTTACTTAACCGTTAGCTTAACGTATGTTGAACTTCTTTCAGGAAGCTGTCAGGTGTATTTTAGCAGTGAAATGTGTGGAAGAACTGCCTGCACTCTTGCTCCTGACGAACTGAGCCGAGCCTGTGCCTTCAGAAACCGACGAGGGCAGCGGAGACAGCCCCGCTGGAGGGACGGGGATTCCGACAAATACCGACCTTCCTACAACAAGAGTCCTCAGTCCTGTAGTCCCGTCCTGCTCTCTCAGAGGCATTTTGACAAGGTAAGATCAGCCCTATACTTACGTGTTTGAGTGTGATTCACAAGCATTTAACAGCCCGTAATCATGAAATGATCTATCATGTTCTGTGATAACATAAACAGTGAACAGGAATATTTGCATTATTGCTAATATATTTTCTGCAGAGACTGTAATTAATACTGAAACACCACACCCAGTGAACAACTGTAAAAGACATGACCAGAGACAGAAATAATAAATATTACATAATAAAATTGTAACTGTATACTGGAATTTATTGGGTTGGATAACGTCATATAGCGCTGATGCACATATCATTGTGTCCACTGCTTGTATGTCCTCAGGATGCTCCTGTGGATGAGTGTGTGTTGGCCTGCATGCGTTGGGGTCTGATACCTGCCTGGTTCAAGGAGAATGACCCGAGCAAGATGCAGTACAGCACTAGCAACTGCCGCAGTGAGAATGTTTTGCAGAAGAAATCATACAAGGTGCGTACAGTTCGAGACACTGCTAATTTATAAAGATATTTTATACTGTATGTTTGGGGTGTGGGTCTGAGGATACAAGAGTCTTTCAAGACTATATTTTCTGCCCAAAGGATCCCATGGTGAAAGGACAGCGATGTGTCATCCTGGCTGATGGGTTTTATGAGTGGAAGAGACAGAACAAAGAAAAGCAGCCTTTCTTCATCTACTTCCATCAGGGATCTAGACAGGAGAAAACAGAGGATCGAGATGACCTCACAGCCTCAGTTTCCAATAAGAAGAAGTCAGAGTGTCTACCTAAGGAGGTCTCATCTGGCTTGACTGAGGTTTGTATTTAATTCTGTTTAGTAATATAAGCACAAACATTTGCTTTCATCCAGAATAAAAGTAGATAGAATGAAGCTATGGCGGAAATTACAATGACTTTAAATTTCCTGTGTGGGAGAGAAGCCAAGGCAAATGCGTACATGTGTCCACCAGGTGTCCCATCCCATGAAGAATACCAACACATGGTGACATTTTAGTTAGCGCCAGGCTGTGGACCGTAAAACCATAAACCAACAATGAGTAGCACTACTTCACAGTTTGACAATATCTACTAATTTCCTTCTGACCATAGCTGTGTGTTGGCCAGGATGGAGAAAAAACAAGTGAGTGGACTGGATGGAGGTTGCTGACCATGGCTGGACTCTTTGACTGCTGGAAACCCCCAGATGGTGGAGAACCCCTTTACACGTACACTGTAATCACTGTGAATGCTTCCCCAAATCTGCAAAGCATCCATGACAGGTAAGAACAGTTGCTGAGGAAACTTGTCCTTTTGGCTTTTGTGTCTGCATGAAATCCTAAATTACTGTGTGGTTGGGTTCTAGGATGCCAGCAATCCTGGATGGCGAGGAAGAAGTGAGGAACTGGCTTGATTACGGGGAGGTGAAGTCTCTAGATGCCCTGAAACTGCTCCAGTCTAAAAACATTTTGACTTTTCACCCTGTGTCTACGATAGTCAACAACACACGCAACAACTCTCCAAAGTGCATTCAGCCACTGGATCTTAATGGCAAAAAGGTATTAGATTTACTGTAGTGTTTTCATCACTGTGATTGTGAAAATGTATTAAATATGTTTCTGCTAATAAATCTGACCACTGACCCATAGGAGCCCAAGCCCACAGCCAGCAGTAAGATGATGAAAAGCTGGCTGACGAGCAGTGCAACTTTAAAGAGGAAGGAGCCCAACCCATGCGAGCGTAAAGAGCGCGAAAGGAAGGCAGAGAGTCAGCGCAAGCCTACAGGTTCTCTTCAGCAGTGGTTTCACGGAGCCAATAAGAAACCAAGAAAAATATAAACTGAAGCTGAAACCAAAGTCTAAAGACCATTTAGGTCTTACCTATTCCACTTTACAGCTATGAGAATAGGTTTTATGTTCAGAGTATTATTTGTAATGTGTATAATAAAATATGATCCACAGAACATTTGATTATTTTGCCAATAAATGTCAGAAATAAAAAGTGTACTTTATTCAAGATTTTTATTATTATTACTTGAAACGCAAAGACATTTTGAAACAATGTAGATGCTATGCATTTATCATATTAATAATAATGATGAATGCCAATACTTCCCCTCATTTTTTTTCATTTCAAAGTGACAGTATGTATGCTATCTTTATGTATGTTTCTATCTATAATGTATTCAAAAGGTTTAACATAATACAAACAGACAGTTAAAGATCTGATCAATTAAAAGAAATATCAAGCACTTAAATTGTTTGCCAACACGAGCAACTGGCAGAGTCGGATATGGAGATTTACAACAACTTTGTTCATTCCCCACACCTTGATTGAGAGGTTTGCAAATATACAAAGTCTTGCAATAACTGACAGTAATAAGAAATGTGCTAGCTAATAGTACTCAGTTATGAATGATATTTATACTTGAGAAAAATCTCTCTCCTCTCCAGGACTATCAGGCTTAATGACATGCTGTCTTGATTTGGTTCATTGCCACGTCAACTGTTGTACCAAGAATAACTGATTACAAGACGAACCTTCATTTCTCCGATAGAGGAACAGCAAATAATATGTTAGGGACAGTACTTACATCAAAATGCTGGGTCTGAATTCAACAATGTCCTCAACCTGAGCTACAACTGCTTTTATTGAGGCCCCTAAATGAGATGTCTGAATAGGTTTTCAGTTATTGTGGATGACAGCAAAGTGCAAATTAAAAAAAAAAAAAAAGAAGTACACACTTCTCTGCAGGACTTGTTGTTGAACCGGATTTTCAATGCTAGCTATGCCAATTCAGCAGACAGCATATAAATGTGATCCACACATGCACCTTCACCCTTTCTGATCCTTCACTGCTTCGGTTCTGACTCCCTGTTTTGTATATGAGTGTATTTTTAAGGTTGCATGAGGTAAAGTGAAACTATGGTAACAAGTGTTTCTGAGAGTGAAACAAATTTAAGGTATAACACAAATGAGTAAAAATGGGAAGGGGGGGGTGCAGTGTTTCCTCTATTCATGCAGTAGTGTTGGGCTGTGGAAAAAAGAAAACAACCACCACTGCTGAAAAACACTTTGATTAAAGAAAGAATTTACTTATCTAACCTTACTCATAAACACAAACATGTACGGAGATTAATGCTTTTTTTTTACCACTTAAGTATCCAAATAAAAGCAATTAGAACCAAAACTGGGTGTGAAAGCAGCAATACACATGGAACCGAAAATGAGATTAGCCCAAACCACCACTGCTATGAAAAAGTACAAAACACTGGGAAGTAATGAGCATCATACATGTAAATTCCATAATGTTTCTGTAAGGTGTTCTTTGGGCTAGGAGACTAATATTTTATAGAAAATGTGTGTTTCGTTTATATAAGGAAGTGAGTGCAGCATGTCTGTGTGTAGTAGTAGTATACTCTATGAGTGGGATGCTGCTTGTATGTTGGGCATTAGGAATTAACACAGTGGGCCATGGGAAAGGGGATATATAGACAAGGCAAGACAGGGTAACGAGGGCAGTGACAGCCCTCCGATGATCCTCAGAGTCCTCAGCAGCTGCAGGTCTCTGCTGACGGCTTGGCTCGCTCGTTCCTGTCCAGCTTTATCGGCTCAGGGAACTCGTTGTACAACTCCACTTCAGTCTCCTGAAATCAAACGACATAGTTGAGCGAGTGTCTGGCTCAGCAACTGCCAATGCTCACATTAATAGAAGTTGTGATATTAAATTTTTCAACGCCAAAGGGTCAAACTGCCTACTAAGATTTTTTTCTGGCGTCCCCTTACCTGTTTAAGAGCGTTGCGTGCAATAGTTTGGAAGGCCTGCTCCACATTGATCGCCTCTTTGGCGCTTGTTTCGAAATATGGGATGTTGTTCTTGCTCTGACACCAAGCCTGTGCTCGCTTAGTTGTTACCTGAAACACAACGGAGCTGACATTATGCTTAGAAAACTCACATAAGAATGTTTTAACCAAACTATTTTTTAATTCCACTATTTTCATGCTTAATTACTAACCATAACCATACATTTCCTAGTGCACACAAAGGCAACCGTGGCAAACATAAACAATAATGTGATAATCTGGATTTACCTGTCTGTTTTCCAAGTCGATCTTGTTGCCCAGTACCACAAAGGGGAAATTCTCCGGGTCTCGAGGGCTGGCCTGGATCAAGAACTCGTCCCTCCAGCTGTCTAGAGTCTTGAAGGTGTTGGGTGCCGTCACATCGAACACCAGGACGCAGCAATCTGCTCCACGGTAGAAGGCTACGCCTAAGGACTGGAACCTCTCCTGACCTGCTGTGTCCCAAATCTGAGATATAGAACAAAGAGAACCTTTATTTATATGATTCATATAAACCTCTATAAGTCTACAGTTATGTATGGTACTATTCAAATAACTTTTTAGAGGATGATGTCACGTCACTTCAGATACTAACACACTTTAAATAACCAGGTGTTTATGATACTTTATGATACTATAAATACATTGACCAATTGATTACTATCCTTTAACCTTTGTTTTATAGCATTATCACTTTGCCTTCTGTGATTATTTTAGATGTGATGTTTCAATGTGGCATCACTGTGACATTTTAATGTAAATTATTTCTTCAGTACCTGCATTGTGACAAGTCTGTCATCCACCATTACTTCTTTTGTCAGGAAATCAGCACCTATTGTGGCTTTGTACTGGTTACTGAACTTCTTATTCACATACTGGTTCATCAATGAAGTTTTCCCAACTCTACAAAACAACACATTACAGGACACAAGTCAGAGCAAAATAAAAAATAGCATGACAGATAAATAGATTTAAAGTGAATGAACCATTACTCACCCAGAGTCGCCAAGGATGATGACTTTAAGTAGTACTTTCTTTCTTGATGTCATTGTGCCACAGCTGTAAAGACAAAAAAAACTACATTTGAGTGGAAAACAAAACAAACTGCTCAATCAAGCTGATTACAGCCTTGTCCTGCTGATGACCATTTAGATATGATAAGATCTGTGTGTCTTGACGTATACGCCAAAGGAATGGTCCAGTTCTAAAAATGAACAGAAAGAAATGGCCCAAGCTTGAATTTCCTTCACTTTAAAGACAAGAAGAACACAAATGCAGTATAAGGCATATAAGAGGGTAACAACATGCTGCACGACATTCTTCAACATGAGGCTCTGAATACAACTCTTGTAACAAACAATTCACTATGCTTTTTTTCAAAATGTATTTGAACAGTCCAGCACTGGGGCCATTGAACTGACATGACATCTGCTATTTTTGTCACCACAGCTGGTTGCTTTTGTTTTTTCTGTAAACCATTGATTTTGTTACATTTATGCTTCTGACAAACAATTCAACTGAAACAGATTGTTCCATTCCCAAGCTACAATCCTTGTACGTTTCTTTAGCTAAACATTGCAAAAAATGAAAATGGAATACAGGCCCAGTTACACCATAACATATTGTGTGATCTGAAATCTGTACCTGTTCAACCAAATGTACAGGTATTAACAAAAATATATTTAGATATTTAGCAAAACTACAAATTTCCAAAAAAGTGTGCATCAATGACCTATCTTGTGTTCATGCTCTCTTCAAGATAACATAGATAACATAAAGTATTTCTGACTTTGGCTGACTGTGCTTAGCAATAATAAACCACACAATAAAGCTGTAATGACCAAAGTCCAAACTCTGTTACTGATGGGATTTAAATCATCAGTTTAATAAGGTTAGACCCTTGAGAAAGCATTATAGGAAAGACTGTTTTTCTTTTCACATCATTTAACGCTTACAGGCGTCCGTGTGAACAAAAAGCCAGTATTTTAATCCCTGTATTGCTATTATGAAGCAGAAGTAACACAGAGCTGTCGGTGCGGCTCTCATAATCTGCACCCCATGACACTGTGTCAGGGACTGATCACATGGTTTAAAAACAGGACTAACGGAACCATGACTTCGCAAGCATGATTAGCACAGCGAGCATACTGCCATGATTCATTATACATACCGGTATAATCCTTAACTGTGATTAATCTGTCCTATGTCGTTGTACATATTTACACCTGACAGAATTTAGGGTTTTAGTATTTTCTCGAACGACCATAAACAAACACTCGCAATGGGTTAGCAAGGGAGAATAAACCTTACATTTGGAGAGATCAAATGTCAGATAGCTGTGTAAGTGTGTGTAAGTGAAAGCAAATTGTGAAATATAGCATCAAAAACTGAATCGTTATGAAACAGTTAATATTTTCAAAACAATTTGAGCTAAATGTTTTAGATACCGTGTGCATTTATCAATTTACATTACCGTCTCTGTGACCCTTGTTAATTTAAGCTAACGTTTGGTTAGCTAAGCAGCTTTAATTAACGTTAACGAATGTGAAACTTAGTTATCGAGAGCAGTGTTGTTAACATATATCACTACTAAAGTCAGAAAGTAAAGTCACCACGTACCAACCTGAGCGATGATCCCGAGGTAAAGGAATATCAAAAGTACACTTTTCCTTTGCCTTGGTCTGGGAGTGTTAGCTAACAGCACAGGCTAGCTAACAGGCTAATAGCTCCAATAAATGTCTGCCGTAACAAAGCAACACGTTTAGAGCTTCGACAGCTAAATAACCTCTGATAGCCGGCCTCGCAGTCTACCCTACTTATCAAACCCAATGCTGCCACTGCCGACGTATACCCTCTTCGTGTCACAGAAGCGATTCTGTTTCGCCCCGTTCCCTGTTGACGCTTTTCCCGTTGAGCTAACGTGCTAGCAGCTAGCCGAGCTCCGTTCACTTCCTCCAAAACAAGCTCTGACGGCGACGGGTGACGTCACACGCTGGTCACGCCTTGTTGCGCAGCACCTGAGGAGTCACAAAAATATAAATATTAAAAACATATAATAAAAATGTAATGTCATTTGTCTAGTATGGATGGTCATAAAGCATGCAATGCATAACTTTACTTTTAACTTTACTTTTCCACTGGCAAAAATACTTAAAGAAGATAAGATTCTTACATAAAGAAATAAAAAAGCTAGTAAATTTGATCATTATATCACATATATGGAGATTCATACAATAAAGACAGGTTAAATTAATCGATATATATATATATATATATGAGAATGATAAGGCTAAGATCCTGTGGGACTTCCAGATACAGACTGACAAACTGGTAATGGCTAACCAACCGGACA